>APFE030608253.1:46181-61906 GCA_000404065.3 Pinus taeda | reverse complement strand
ACTAATTAATATGCAACCGGCTCTTGCACCATCATTGGATCTAGCTCCATCAAAATATAATGTGTAAAAAACAAAGTTTTAACTAATTGTTTATCTACAAGATTTATACATTTGGAAGAATCTGTTTGAGAAAAGTTCTTGATCTGGGAAGTAACAGAGTTATCCAAAAAAGGTGACTTTTATGCATTGAAATCTCCTAAAAATGACTCAGAAGAGTAGTTTCCAATGATATTATTGTTGAAAGCTATTGGTTCATTTTCATCTTCAAAATTAGCCACTGTATGCTTCAAATGTTTTTCTCGATCGATTCTGATTTGATTTGGCTTTCCGTTGTAAGGGAGCCACATGTGAGACCAATTTGTTGCAAAATATCCATGAAGTTTCTCATACTAGTCTCTACTAAGAATTAAACCATAAATTTGGGAATATCAACAACTATTGTGTCAATTACTTGACAAACTTTTGGATTAGAAGAAAGTCTAATGGTGATTGAATTCATTTCCCCTAAGACTTCAAATTTTGTTATATCAAGTTGAACAATGTGAATTGCAAACTTTTGGGGTGAAATATTTGATTTGGTGCAGACTGATCTTGGCATTATGTTTGAAGAGGCCCCTGAGTCTATTAAGCAGTTGTGCGGATTTTTATTGAAGATTTCATAAGTCAAGAGGAAAGGGGGAGTATGTGAGTTAGATATATGACCAATTAAGATAGCATCGGTAGGATCAACCTTATTTGATGAATCATTGGGAGGCTTACCCATTCCTCTATAAGCTTTGGATAACATAGCAACGGGAAGAGGAGAAGCAGGAACTACATTTAATTCTTTTAGTAATAGCTTCTATTGATGTTTAAGATTACTAAGCGCATGAAGAGAAATATTTTCTCTGCCTTTCTTCATGTCCTCCACTATGTTATATTCCATGGTATCGGAAACTACCAAGGTTTTGGATGAAGATGGAGGAATATATGAGGATGAGGTTGTTTGAGGAGATGTAGGAGAAGACTTTTTACTAACCACTTTATCCTTGGTAGTAGAGGTTGAGGACTTTTTCTTTTCGCTTGATTGTGTTGAATCAACAATGCCTTTACTTCTAGTGCTAACAAGGAAATCTTCTTGTTCATCTTCATCGTGGGAAGTAGGTAGGATAAAATCCCACATCCCATGCACTTAAACCAATTATTCATCTATAGTCTCATCATCAGATAATGCATTTTCTTCATCATATTCATCTAAATTAGACTCATCATTGGATATTGTATTTGGAGGTTGAGGATTAGATGTTTGATTCCTTTTCAAAGATCTAAAAGGTTTCTTAGAAGAGGATTCAACTACCCATTTCTTAATTTCTACCATCTCATTTGACATGGTTTTAAGGACTTTTTGCAGGCCTTCAAAATCAAAAGGATCCTTAGGGGATTTCTTCTTTGATTCGTCCTTAAATGTGACATTTTTTGTCTTTCTTTCTTCTTGGGTTGTCTTCTTTTCCAGTGCAACTATTCTCTTTTCTACGGACAGGGCTTCTTTCACGGTTTCTACTAAAGTAGCCTTATTGGCTCTATCCACAAAAATCTCTATATTGGAAGGAAGAGAAGAAATATGCCACTCGATCTAAACATCAACACTAGCGCTTGATGTGGCTAGGATTTTGTTTAGCAATTTATTAAATCTGGAATTGAAATTTCTTTGATCTTTTCACCTAACTTAGATTTTAAATTAGAAAGATCATTGATAAGGGATGCAATTGTGCAGTCATCACCAATTTGGCTAGGAATTGTTCTTCAAACATGTCCCAATTAGTAATAGACCCTGGTGGTAATGAAAAATACCATGAACCTACTGATCCTTGGAGGGTGTAGGGAAATAATCTTACTACACGGTATTCTTCAACTACTCCATTAAGATTAATAGCTAACATATAATTATGGAGATGCTCTTTAGTAGGTAATCCATCATTAGGATTAAATTTTGGTAGCCATTTTTCAAGATGCTTAAGTAGATCATGGAGAGGTGCTTCCATTTGCATAGCTCCAGGACTGGCCCATGGTCTAACTAGTGGTGGTGGTTTTTGTCTTCCTGTCATTATTGGAGTTTGGAGAGAGCTAGATATTGAGGGTGATTGTGTGGAAGAAAAGGCAGGTTGGGTATTAGTGTTGGATGAACTAGCACTAGTACCTTGAGAAGAAGAGGTATTAACAAGAATGAATGGAGGGAATGAAGGTGTTTTTGGAGGAGAATTTGACAAAACCTCACTAGTTGATGTTTGTGACTCATATTTCTTAGTCTTCTTTTGGAAATAAGGAAGAGGAAACTCAAATGGAGGAACCCCAAGCTTCTCGCTTTGAGAACGAGTTAGAAACTGAGTAGGTTGCAAAATAGAAGTAATAATTCCTTCAAAAGTTTCAGATGGCACAGGATTTTCTGCTGAAATAGAGATTTCTCCTAATTTCTTTATTAAAGTTTGGACCTCAGGTGATTCAAGATTATAATCTGAACAAGGTACTTCAGGAAATGTACTAGAATATTTCGGAGGTGATTGCTCAATTTTTTATCTAGAAATAGGAGTTTTGGATGAAGATCTATAAGTTGGAGGTGATCTTGAGGGGGAGTGACTCATGGAATGGCTTGTTAATTTAGATTGAGTTCTCTTTGCCATTCATAGTTTATGGCCCTCCTTTTAGTTTGAAGCCTCGAAATCACTGCAACAACAAGGGGGAAAACCACCCAGTCGGGGACTTGAATATCGTCCCTTATTTGTTTGGAATAGTGGCTCCAACTGGATATAATGGGACCAGTTTCCCAATAAAAATGTGATAGGAAGGATAAAGTGTTGATGACCAAAACCTAAGTGATAGATGGGGTGGTTTTCAACTAGAATACATGTATATTTAATCTATCTATTACCTGAGGTTTAGTTATGTTTATGTGATCTAGAATAATTATCCTAAGTGTAAGATAATGAAGATTGATCAAACACTTACAGAAATGAAAAGATTTTAAAATAATTATTTTGATTAAATAGTTAATCAAAATAATTGATGAAGCACATATCGCATCAAATATCGCTCAACAATTGCTCATAAATGTATTTAAAGGATGACAATTCAAGCATGTTCAAAAGTCAATAAATGCAGGACTACATTAATAGAGATACATATAACAAACAATACAAAAATAAATGGCTATCAATTCATAAACAAACAGATATACATTGATAGAAGTATCTGATGCATATGACTCCGCTCATGAAATAAATAGCTCTAGTCTAGTCTTTTTCATTAAGGTGGTTTCAAAAGTACAAAAGTACAAGCTTCCAAAGCCTTCTTCACAAAACTTTTAGACTTTGATCCAGTGATCCGAATGGAAAATGGCATCAACCCATGGTACTCATCCACCCATATTATTCATCAACCCATGGAATTTACCCATGGTATTGTAAATGGCATCCGCCCGTGGTATGGTGACATCCACCCATGGTATTCATTCACCCATGGAATTGACCCATGGTATTGTAACTCAAAAGTACTATAAGTAACAAGTCACATTTTGTAAAAGGACAGATTGTCCGCCACAATGTAGCCTTTACAGTTCAGAGGCATGTAGCTGCCACATCTCTTCTCAGAGATAAGCTACCATTGCCCTAGCTAGTTTATTTCCACTTGGGTTTTAATAAAAAGTTTCTTTGTGGTTTTGTTTATTGGGCATTCTCATATTTTTCTCCTGGTAATTTCAAGTTTTCAGATCTTGGGGGCCTTTCCCCCAAGATCCATTGCAAGTTTTCAGATCTTGGGGGTCTCTCCCCCAAGATCCATTTCAATATTTTAGATCTTGGGGGCCTCTCCTCAAGATCTGGATCAGTGGTATCAGAGCAGGTTACGATTCCATGGGAATGAGGGTTTCATGCATATGTCAGTCTCAGTTTTTTTTTTTGCAGGAATTTTTTTTTTTTTGGGCGGCGACTTTGCAGATCAGATATGTACGTTTTGGTTCAAGATCTGTAAAATATGATTATATATCTATATTCTTTGTGAAAAAATAGCCGATTTCAAAAAAAAAATGGGTCGAATCGGAGTTCGGATGTGGGAGATATCGCTGATTTAAAATCAGCTATTTTATCAGAATTTTTGTGACGACGGAACTGTTGCAGCGCAAATCTGAGATCTCAGAGTGCCCAGATAAGGATTTCCATTACATGGGAAAATGCAAAATGGTCCTTCTGCTTCTAAAAACAGGTTATAATAAATATTCTGAGTTATATTGGCCGAGTTATGTCCATTTTAATTCTGGAGCAGCATTCGGAGTGGGTTTCCATTGGAGATGTGCCCTCCCACCCCACTTTAGTAGGCACCTGCTTCACATTCATCAGTTTCAACATAGCAGCAATTGGCTTGGGTTATTTGGAGATGTGCCCTCCCACCCCAAACTATGTAGGCACCTGCTACTTCATCAGCAACCAACATCACGGTTGTGGGTAATCCACAAACCCACACTTCGTCGAAGTCCATTTGCTAGGCCATACACTGTTAGTATCACAGTTGGTCACAAGCATTACAGGGTATCTCTATCCTCGGATCTTCGTTCTTCATGGTTATGGGTCATCCACAAACCCACAGTTCATAGAAGTCCATTTGCTAGGCCACACACTGTCAAAATCACAGTTGGTCACAAGCATTACAGGGTATCTCTATCCTCGGATCTTCATATTCAACAAAGGCTTGGCAGGAGGGAAATTTATGCAATGGGGACCATTGCTTCTTAAGGAAGGAGGAATGATCCGAATGGAAAATGGCATCAACCCATGGTACTCATCCACCCATATTATTCATCAACCCATGGAATTTACCCATGGTATTGTAAATGGCATCCGCCCGTGGTATTGTAAAATCCCCCATGTATTCATTCACCATTGAATTGACCCATGGTATTGTAAATGGCATCTGCCGTGGTATTTGTAAATCCACCCATGGTATTCATTCACCCATGGAATTTGACCATGGTATGTAACTAGAAAAATACTATAATTAACAGTCCATTTTGTAAAAGACAGATTTGGTCCGCCACAATGTACCTTTACAGTTCAGAGGCATGTAGCCATCACATCTCTTCTCGGAATAAGCTACCATCGCCCTAGCTAGTTTATTTCCATTTCTGATTGTAAGCATATTTCAGTATTTTCCATTAATGAAATGAAGTATTATTTCTGCTGCATATTTGTGTATATGGTTATCTCTGTAGTTTGTTGCGTTCCTGTTTAAATCTGGATCTATGAGAAGGCCAACCATTAGAGAAACAAAAAATAAGCAACTAAAGGAACAAATTGTCCTGCTACAGGAGAAAACAGAGCTGCTACAGGAGAAACAGAGTTGCTACATGAGAAATAGAGCTACTACAAGAGAAACATAGTTGCTATAGGAAGGGACAGATCTACTACAGGAGAAGACATTGTGTTATAGGAAAGTATAGAGAGCTCCAAAAAGCCTGATTTTCAGAAATTTTACCTTATATTTGAAGAGGGACATCTAGGACAAAGATTGGGAGTATTGGTTTGCCAAACTTTTGAAAATCACAGTGAGAAATCATGGGGAGAGTAGTTTCAATTGAAGAGAGTCCGTGAACTCATCAAGGATGCTAATTATCACATATGATGTGGAGAATGTTCAAAAAAATGTATTATGGTAAAACATTGTGGGCATTAACAGGGAGACTTTTCTTAAGGCACAAGCACAAGCCTAATCAGAACTTGGAGAAAAGGATGGATCTAAATAAGAAAGAGCTAGAGAAGAAAAGGAAGAGGATGGAGCAAGACAAGATGTGCCAAAATTCCTTTTTACAGAGCTCAGGATATTAATGAGGCCACCAAGGCCATGAATGAGGCACAATTAGGTCACTAAGTTGCTCAAAGGATAAGCAACACTTTCAACAGTGGGGTATGATGGGTCTCTAAATTAGACATAAAATAAGGCCCATCTGACCATCCTTCAGCACATTAAACCTCTCTTTTTGCATTAGATGACAGAGTTTTATCTTTAATATGTTCATTAGGAATATTTAGAGATAATTTCATATTTGTGCCTAATCTTATTTATAGTTTTATCTTTAATATGTTCATTAAGAATATTTAGAGATAATTTCATATTTGTGCCTAATATTATTTATTTTTTTAGAATATTGTGAGAATATTAGGAAGATTATGAATATTTGGAGGATGAGATCATCTAGGGACTTGCTCCCTTCTATAGGAGGATCAATATTTGATAATAAATGAATAATATATTATGAAAATATTGCACAAATTCTAGAGCTCCAGTTATTAAGAAAATCTAGGAATGTGTTCCCTATCATTTAATGCAAATTCTTGTGTTGGGAAATAGATCCACTTTTTGAGGTATTTTGGAGGGGAAAGTTGCCTCCTTTCAAGGAGAATGCTTCCTCATAACTTTGTATAAGTAAAAATTCGAATTTCCTCTAGAGACGTGTATTTCTTAGTCTTTTTGTGGAAAACGTTTGTTCTTTAGTAGCTCCATTTTCATTTCTAGCAGGGATGTACTTGGATTGATTCAAATAATGAATTTTGGTGCCTTTTTTAGCTCCTAAAGCTTGGTTTCCTTCATAGTACTATGATTTTATTTTGTCTTGGTCATCCCAGGAGCCTCAAAGCCCTCTTGTATAATTTTTTTATTTCCTTTTAATGCCTTTTTCACTTGCATCTCTTATTTTTGCATTTAATATTCATGCCTCTTTTGTTGTAGGTTACATTGGTTAAATGATTGAAGTGAGTTATTTTGTAGGTTATTTATAGATTCACAAGCATAATGCAGCCTTAGAACAACTTTGAAAAGTCATATTCATCATTTAGCTACTTCGATTGGTCTACTAGTTCACAAATCTAGAATTTATGGAAATCTCTTGTAGCAAAATAGTAGTAATTTTCTGCTATTTTTTAGAACATGTTAATGAGCTTCATTTGAGTTGATTCCACTTTTATTGGGTCACAAAAATATTCAAGTTAATAACAAAATTTACCTTATATAATTTCACTTTATTAGGTTAGAAATTTGGTAGGTTAGCTAGCTCACTAGTTCTTGAACTTCTAGTTTTTAGAGTAGTATTTTTCTACTATTTTTTATCACATGTTAGTAGGGGTATTTTGGAGTGATTCTACTTGGAATGGAGTCCTAGGACATTCTACTTAATAACAAAAATTTTCCCATCCCATTTTCATTTGATTTACTTCGCAATTCGGCAAGTTATCTCCTCTTGTAGCAAAACAAGGCCTCATGTAGCACCTCTTGTAGCAACTCCTATAGCACTTTTGTAGCATGTGTAAACTTGACCATATTTGCTCCAAAATAGTGTTTTTTGTCTCTTAGTCTTGAATCATGACCCCTAGGCTCTGAATCCATGATTGAGGAAGACCAAAGACCACTCTAGACCCACCTTTCCTTCACTGCAAATACAAATCTACAATTAGAATTAGAAGACAAATTTCCACATTTTAATAACAATGAATGTTTTCTTATGAAATGTACATGGATTATGTTACTAAAGCTAAGTTTCCTTGAACACAGTGATAAAAAGGGTGATTCATCAATGCAAAGTAGATTAGACTTGATTCTTGAATTCATGCTTCCTTAAGGTTTCGGTTACAAGCTTTATTGTTGGAAAGATCAAATTTCCTTTTTCAAAACAACATTCCACATTTTGCAATTAGAGTATTAATATGCATTCTACAAGTAGACTAATGTTTCCATTTTTGCAATTAGTTTAGGATTAAATTTCATGATATTCACTTCATTACATCAAATCAAAGAAATAAGAACACATAGCATGTTGCACATACAGTTATGACAACTCTTAAATTTGTACGAACCCTGGGATGATAATTTAAGTTGGTAGCCTTGGGAGTTGCAACATTCTTGCTGAAATATTGGGGCTCATCAGTAGGGACCTGTGGCAAAGGGGAAATAAGAGATAAATATTTTCTCTACACTTTAACATCAATTCAAAGGAATCCAACCAGCTTGTACAAGCTAATTTCTTCAACTTTATTGGTCAACAAGCCTATCACCCACCTTATATTCCTATTAATCCACCTCCCAACATTGGAATTTCTATTGTAACATGTGTATCTAGTCAGATGGTTTTTCTAGCCAACAATGGTTGGAAATATGTGTTTTATCCCCCATGGAAACAAACCCAATGATGGCCCACAGATTCTTTCCCATTGCCACTAGCTTCACCACTAGCACAACCTTATCAACACCCTAAGTCTATGGTCTCTCATGCTAAGTATGCCATACATGTCAAAACCAAATATCCCAACCCTAAACCTAGTTAATGAAAGCAAAAATCCATAACCACCAAATATGATTCTTCACATGGATCCTCTCATTCAATTACCTCTCATGCCCACCATGATCAGCACCTTCAGAAAGAATAGCAGGCAAAGAGTAGTAGAAAAAGGAAGATAACATCTCATAGTAAATATGCCTTTTGATTATAGATTAGATGGTTGATGAATGATGGTACTTATTTATTTATGTTGCATCGAAGATTTATACTCTTTTTTTATTATCAGCATGATTACATGTAAAACACTACAGTTTTGATATTTTGATAGACTTGGCAGCATATGTTTCAAAGTTTGGTTATAGTATGTTCATTTTAGGGATAGTGTTACAATTTCAAACTTTTATAAAAAAATGGCATGCTATTTTTTGGGATATATGCAGACGTTTATTGCTAAATTATTTTATTTCTCTTGCTAATTTTCATGGAGGAGGTAGATACAAGTGGTTTTATGGCGTCTTTAATTATGAAAATATTTCTTTTATGGTGTATATATTTCTATGGTAAAAGACGGAAGATACAAGGAACATGTTTGTTTTTCAGTTTCATGTTTTAATGAACCAAGGGAACTCTATGATATAGTTGTTTTAATGACATGCATCTATAATGGAAGGAATAAGTGAAATATTCTCTAGATTAATATTTTTCGGATTATTTTATAAGAATCGGGAGTTTTAAAATAGAACCTTAAGTAAATTAGGGGGGCCCAACCCACCAAACATTATGAAGAGTTAAATTAAAATTTAACTCATCCTTTAGAACACTCATTTCCCTTATATTAACAAAACATAATTAAAATAAATCGATAATTAATTCCCCAAGCTATTGAACTTCTCAGTTATATCAAAGACATACAAAAGGGAATGGAGTCTATGAAGGAAGAGGGGATTGAACTGTGAGGAGAGGCTTATTCCATGGGGAGACAAGGGTTGAAAGGAAAACCCATCTTATTCTTTTGAATAATTTTTAGAGAAATGTTGGGCATGGAATCCCCCCACAGCAGGTTTTGGGGCTCAAAGCCCAATTTTTGGTCAAAGATGGTGTAGAACTCCGCGAATTGCGGGTGCGAAGCACAAAGTGTACAATTGAGTCATAGGGTTGTCCGCCCTAAGAATTGTATTATAAATTAGTGTAAATTTGGCCTACCCATGGTCCTCGAACCATGGGATTGTATAAATAGAGCGAGGCTCTAAGTTGTAAAGGGAGTTGATGATAGGAAAGATAGCAAAGGAATGGTTCAAGCTTGGAGTAGAAGTCTAAGTGTCTTGGGTTGTAGTAGTAGGAAGAGGCTCTACAACTGAGTGCGTAGAGGCCTAGTAGAGTCTGCAACTAAGTGCACAAACCCATGCAGCTGAGTGCATAGGGTGGTGTTGAGGTTGTAAGCAAGATTGGAAATTAATAAAAGAGAAGTTGATTCATATTCCTATGAATTTACAGTGCATTATCTTCTTTATTGTTGTATTTGTTTATGTATTGTGCGTGTTGTTATGGTTGATGAATATGTTGTAATAATACTAAATCTGGAACACATAAGCTAAGTAATCGATTAACAAGCAATAAGCCTAGGTATTATACGAGTCATGCCCTAAGCAGGGCTGTGTGAAATCTGCACCACAGGTTGGGAAGGGATCGCAAGTGCGCGTAGCGATAGGTCAGACCACGGACCTCTAGAAGCCCATCAGACATCCCCAGGGTGCAGAAACCTGGTTCTAGTAGCCTCCCATACTACTTCAGGTGAGACCTCAGCCCACGCTCTGTGGACTATTGCTGAAAGGACCAGCAGTACCAAGATTTGTTTGGCTAAATCACCTCTGAACCTGGTTCAAGCCCCACTAAGCCAACAAATGGTTTCGTTGCCAGAACCGGGATCTGCATAAAGGATCTCTAATGTCGTGCCATTGGAACCCTACAAAGAAAAAAATTGAAGAGTGGTTGGACAAGAATATTCACGAGTTTGTGGCGCAGAAAAACATAAACTCGCAAGTCTCTAAGGAGCAGTGGTTGGATCGCTACTTGTACACTGAAATCCATGAAATTTTCTTTGCATCTTTTCCATCTGAGTTGTATGAGTGGATCAGAAGATTAGCAGACAGCCAAGGAAGGTGTAGGCTCGACAAACCAATCATGTGGACTCCGAAACTAGTGCACAAACTAGAAGCCTCAAGAGATAAGATAGTGTGAGTTGTGGACCATAGGCTCGACCGGATAATAGGAAGATTTATCACTGAGTTCACGGTAGACACGACCGTCAGCTACAGCAAGGCAGAGCAAAATTTTCTCAAGGGACCGCGAGGTAGGTACGTTAAATCTTTGAACACTTCGATTAATATGCTATTGTGTGAAAACCGGGTTATGCAAATAGTAGTACCACTGGATCCAGCCGAAGGAGTGCAATACACTGAACTGATGCGCAATGAAAATAGTGATGGCGATCTCGACTATATCTACAAGATAACCACACAAGGAGAAGATTGGGTGAATCCAACTGTAGATGGAAGGATTTCATGGGAGCATGAAAGCTCCTACACTTCGAATTCAAACAAAGAGATAGAGCGATGGTAGAATCGGTTGCACGAAGTAACAACACTGAACTGCAACATGATGATCAGATCATTGTGTTGCATAAAAACAGAGGTAAGGGAGTTGCCGACATATGATGGATTGTCAGCGGTGGATGAATTTCTGAGCAAATTCGAAGCACAGTACCAGAGCAATAGCAATTCGATGCGCTAAAGTGGGCACTGCACACAACACCCACACGATGGTGGGGTACGCATCAAGGAAATTTTGAAGACTGGTGCAGATGCAGAAGGGTGATGTGCCTACGTTTTGGAAAACCCCAGCTTCGAATGAAAGTCAATCACAAGGGGTGAAACAACTTGCGCGCCCACCTTTCCTGATGGGTACAAACATATGTTGTACAAGCGTACCCCAACCTCAGCTTAGAGCATCGAAACAAACCACAGTAACAGGAGAGGCGATGCACTTTACCAATTCTCCACAACAAAGCATTCCATAGGGTGCCTGGAATACTGAACAAGGGTTACCAGGCGAGATGAACTGACTGGGATCTGTGTGTGCCAGTGGTTCAGTGGGCCTATAGGACCATATGCAAAAACCTGAGTGCAGAAGTGATTCTAAAAGTGTGAAACAGAGTAGAACCCAAGGTTTCTGAAGGGAACACCCAAAGGGATCTACATGTAATAAGCCCCGCAGTGATGACAGCACGCGATGATCAGGATGAAGAAATCACACAACTACGCGAGGATGGCCGTATAAGGATTCGGGAGGCCATTCAATGAGGGAACCTTAGACTTCGCGAACTCAAAGAAGATCGGGTACGATTGAGGAAGAAAAACATGATGATGGACGTTGAGATCAAAACACTGGAGAAAAGGGTCACGCAAGCATGTCTTGTTCATAAACCAAGGATGGTAAGGTGAGATACGGATGATCATACCACTGCGTTAGACGATTGTCACCGAGAGTTCATGACTCTACTACCCTGGCTGAGACCGCACCTTACCAAACACAGTAACAAGGGGAGTGCACCACATGGGGTAGAACGCACTGCGCTGGCCGTTGCGAGGGAAGTTGAGGAGTGTCCACAGACTATACTGGAAGGAGAATTAGAGTCTCGCACCGATGATGTGATGACCTGACTAGTCATAGGGAGCAAAGTCTCAGTGCTCCAGACAGTTGAAAGAGAGCATGGGACTCTAAATGAGTCTATTTGGGAACTGCACGGTGAGGAATGTGCGCGCAGAATCAGAATGGTACAAGGTTTTTACCCATGCACGGGGGGCTACGCTACTACGCGGGTTAACTGGGAAGTAACTGTTGACGTCACTATTCATGACAAGATGTCCAATTTAAGGCAAAAGGGAGTAGGCGGCTGGCAATTAAGATATGAATTAAGGGCTAGATTTGGGAGGATTTGCCACCAAGGATGCATTAATGACTCAGAAATGGGGGAATAGTCAAATTCAAATTCAAAAAATGCTATAAAAGTCCCAAGGCTAGCCACAAGAAAACACTTGGTTGTTTGGGATTTGAGCAGTTGCAGAGTATTGAGCATCGATCAATCTTACCATATTTGAGTATGCGACAAAACCTATCGCATGCAAACACGATGACTGCCACCAAGCCAAGTGTGAAATTTACTGAAGATACCGCTGAGGAGCCCAGAGAAGCTGTGGTTGCACCAGAAGTTCCAAAATCACCATAGAAGCCGTGACCGAAAGTTCAACAAGATATCAATGGAAGAAAAAGGCAAGGCCATCCCCATTGAATCGAATGAAGAGGAGGAGAATTTACAGGCTCTAATTGACCAAATAGAGGAGCAAGACGATGTGAAGGAGCATGTCCCACCAATGCCTTCCACAGTGAAGTTACCCACATACATCCCTCCGTGGAAAGGGAAAGTTAGGGCGCCCAAGGACCTGGAAGCTACAAAGAGTGCGCTCCAGACCCCGCTCCTCCTCGACAGCATTACTTTTGAAGGTTTGCTCCTAGTCCGAGTGCCTACCCTGAAGTTCGAAGATTGGGACCTCACCGATAGCGAGAAGTTCCCACACCTAGCGACGGAGAACTTGATGAAGCAAAATTCAGAGGAGCAAGTAACCATGCTCGAGCCACGAAAATGGTTGTGCGGTGTGGAGAAGGCCGAGTTACTTCATCTACAATGGATACCCCACTTTCACCACTCGCCCATCACCATTTTCGTCATCAAGCAGCTACTGTGCCTGGTGCATGATGTGTATCTATGGCTGGAGGAGCCTATTCCCATCACGACAAAGCTTATTCACCGGATTTCTTGACTTCCCTATAAGGGGAAGGACCCTGCAATGATGGCAGGTAAAAGTAGCGATTTGGCACTCACAGAAGCCATGAAAACTAAATACAAGCTGGAAAAGAAGAAGAGAGCCTATGCAATTTCGAGTATCAAGGGCAAAGGCATCTACGTAGCCACCCATCTCCTGGCCAACAAATTAATGTGGAAATGTTGCACTGATGAAGTACCAGCACCTGTGATTGCACTGTCCAAACAGTGCATGAAGGGGGTCCAGTTCAACTAGACGAAGTTCCTCTGTGAAGAATTTTTGACAAACTACAAGGAGGCCCAAGAGTAGGGTAAGACCTTCCACTACGTGTGGTTGCTCTTATCTATCTTGTTGAAAGTGGGCGAATTACCGGAAGATAGCCAGTTCCCAGATATCGACTAGGACATACCTGAGGCTGCAAAGTATGCTTCACTCTAGGCCACTAAAGATGCAAAGCGGATTTGCGCCACCAAGGATTTTTGGGTACTGATGGAGGCCTTCATCCGGATGTGGATCAATATAATACCACAGTTGTCTCCCACAGTGTACACCACTCTGCAGAGCTTTGCAGAGTTTAAAGCGAACATGCACAATATTTATGTTCGGGCGTGGAAGGATCTGGCAAAGGCATGGACGAAGCTCCCATTCATTACTACTGATGATTCCATCTTCATGGCGATGGAAACATGGCCTCTGGAGTGGTGCACCCTGGACTTGGCAGGAATGGAGAGGGCCATAGATCAGCAAAGGAAGAAGGACACCAAGCTACACATTGCGCAGTTGGCTAAAAAGTGGCACCAGGAAAAAGTAGCAGCAGAGGTAGCCGCACAATAGAAGTCGGCCAATGAAGCAGCAGCAACGCAAACAGTAGAAACAACAATAACACCAACAGGCAAGGCCAAGGAGGGCCTTGACATGTCCAAAGGGCAGGGGGATGAGGACATAGACCTGGCCGAAGAGCATGTGGACCCAGCAACCACCTTGCAACAATTGAAGCGGTCGTGCGTCCTTGAGAAACCAGTCCCCAGAAAGAAGATTAAGGCATCAAAGACTTCCATCGACCCAATCACGTTTACAGAAGGTGATATTTTTGACATCGGTGAAACGGTTCGCAATGTCACTAAGGATGCGCTCCAAGAGGTTTTGATGGAGTAGAAAACTATGTTGGTGGTGTTAAGCGCGTAGCTACAGGGACTCCAGGTGCAAACCCCACAAATAGGAATAATGGCCCCATGTGTCGTAGCAGGTACATAAGAGGCGGAATAGATGTTGCATGCTCGAATGACCAATACTTTTGTGTTCCCCGAGGGTGCGTTAGTAGCAACAAACAAAGTTGACCAAGCTGTGGTGGGTAGGATTAAGGGACTGGGTTTAAACTTGGCTGCCCTTCCGCGAGAAACCCTATACCAGTTACAAGAGGGGATCACATTCGAGCTCCGCACTAGAGAAGGCCACGCATTACAGGTATTGAGCAAACAAAAGATCAATATGGAACAACTCAACCGACAGCGTGATGAACTAGTTGTCCAGACTCAAGGACTAGAGCAGGCAGTAGACAATGCGTGTAGAAATGTCTCGGAATTGGCCATCCTGATAGATCTACCAGTAGCAGAGCAGATCCACCGATTGATGACTAGATTCTGTGAGGCAAAGGAGGAAGCAATGAGGGTACAGCTAGACCTCAACCTTCAGATTGCTAAGCTGCGATTAAAGGCTCAGTCCTCTATGCCCCCAAAAGTTAGGGAACAGCACACTGGTGCTATTCAGAAATGGTTGGAGGAAATAAGAGAAGCAGCACAGAACTACACCAATATGTTGGAAGAATCCTTCGCGGTCCTCACTTCGTTACAAGAGGACCCCAACATACAACACCTGGAAACGGAGGCACAGGAGCTTCAAGTTTAGTATGATAGTCTATGTAGAATGGTGCAGATAGTTGTCTTGACCCAGCGGCTTGCGAAGCTACAGTAAGCAAAGGCGTTGAAGGAACAGGTGGATGTCGTGCAGCAGAAAGAGGCGGTCCTTAAAGAACAAGTCCAGCCTTGGATTGATGAGGCCTTCCTCATCACTATAGACATCAAAGGAAAGCTCACACAGATGAAGGCGATGCATGCCTTAAGACAGGGAGTTGCCCTTGATAGCGAGACCTCGGCCAAGAGAGTGGAACAGATCCAACAAACTATAGATCAATGTGCCACAGGCCTCTGAGTATGCGAAGGAATGATTGGAGGGGCTCCGTGCCAAGATCGCCGTACTAGCAGAGTGACTCGGGACAAGTCATGATAATTGTGTTGGGGGCCTATTGGGCATGGAATCCCCCCACAATAGGTTTTGGGGCTCAAAGCCCAAGTTTTGGTCAAAGATGGTGTAGAACTCCGCGAATTGTGTGCGCGGAGCGCGAAGTGTACAATTGAATCATAGGGTTGTCTACTCTGTTAGCGCTTGGAATTCACCTAGGCTGAGATAGACAAACTCTCAAGGCTACATCAAACCATTTCACCTCGTAGCTAGCCCTACAAGGTATGAGAAGGCTCTCTCGGGTCAGATTCGGT
>APFE030608253.1:28829-45104 GCA_000404065.3 Pinus taeda | reverse complement strand
TAGTGACATAGATTGGCATTTGGGCAACTTTAGAAGGAGTTAAAGCAAACCCTAGACCTTGACCAAATTTTGCTTGAAGACTCACTGAAATGACAAAATTTGACCTTGACACATCAAAATCACTTTGTAAGAGCATATTTGATCACTGTAGGAAGGCTGGAAAGACTGACACTAACATACTCTAAGCATTGTATTGTAAATTAGTGTAAAGTCAGCCTACCCATGGTCCACAGACCATGGGATTGTTTAAATAGAGTGAGGCTCTAAGTTGTAAAGGGAGTTGATGATAAGAAAGATAGCGATTCAAGGAATGGTTTAAGCTTAGAGTATAAGTCTAAGTGTCTTCAGTTGTAGTAGTAGGAAAAGGCTCTGCAGCTGAGTGCGCAGAGGCCTAGTAGAGTCCGCAGTTGAGTGCGTGGACCCCTACAGCTGAATGTGCAGGGCGGTGTCAAGGTTGTAAGCAAGATTGGAAATTAATAAAAGAGAATTTGATTCATATTCCTATGTATTTACAATGCATTATCTTCTTTATTTTTGTATTTGTTTATGTATTGTGTGTGTTGCTATGGTTGATTAATATGTTGTAATAATACTAAATATGGCACACATAAGCTAAGTAATTGGTTAACAAGCAAGAAGCTTGGGTATTATACGAGTCGCACCCCGAGTAGGGCTGCGCATAAGCCACACCACAGGTCGCGAAGGGATCACGAGTGCACACAACGATAGATCAGACCGCGGACCTCCAGAAGCCCATCAGACATCCCTAGGGTGTGGAAACCTAGTTCTAGCACCCTCCCATACTACTTCGGGTGAGACCTCGGTCTGCACTCCGCGAACTGTTGCCAAAAGGGCCAGTAGTACCAGGATTGGTTTGGCTAAATCACCTCTGAACCTAGGTTAGGCCCCACTAAGCCAACAAGAAATCAAGAAGATTTAATTATTTAAGGTTTCCCGAAAGAATTTCTCAAAGTTCTTTCACATCTTTTTATTTCTCTAAATGTTTATATATGATTTCTTGACATTGTAAACATTTTGAATTAAGATCTTACCAAGAGTTCTCACATAGACTTGCTTAACGGAAAGATATACTCATAAATTTTAATACAAATCAGTGATTTTCCACCATATATTTGTGGGCATGCCTCTTTAAATGATTCACATTTTATTAGTAATTTGTCATTCAAGTTTTATTTAAATTTCAGCAAGTTATCTTCAACATTTATGAAGTCTTGTGGCTTTTAGAATGCTGCTAGTGGGTTGTTTAATAATTATTTATTTCATTTTCATATTGTTATATTTTTTTTGCACTGTACATTTTTTACCATACTTCTATAAAAAAATTATAAACCATTTTAGCACTTTATTTCAACTTTCTACATAATCATTTGTTTTTTTTGTAAATTAATATGTACAGTCCCTAAATCCTTCAAAAAAATTGGGCATAAAGTATTTGGGCTCAGTCCCATTATCTCAATTTCTCAATGTGATTTGATGGTTTGGCGGAGAAGCATAAAAAAAATTCTTGTCAACAAGTCATGTGAAGCAAGTCCAAGAAAAACCTCCTTGATAGAAAGCTTGAAATTGCCACTTTGTCATTTCATCACCACAGTGAGCACAAAACCCTCTGGTGGAGCTAATTTTGACATTAGGGGAATTTTAAGGTCAAAGATGAGCCTAAAAAATTGTACTAAGAAAAATAAATTTAAAAGAACCAAAATGATTCAAGATGATGATGTCATCCCAAAAGGAAAATATTTGGAGGGAAAAGAAGAAAACTACTTTTTTATTGTATTTTTGGCTAATCTCCTGATAGGTTTACTCAAGTGTCAATTGTAGACACTCATTGGATGTAGAACTAAATTCCACATCCAACGAGTACCCACTCTACGTACTTTTGAGTAGACCCACGTCAAAAAGGAATGAAAATACATGGAAAAAACATGTTAAAACACATTTTGTCATATATTTTCAATATTTTTATGTGGTTCTACTCAAAAGTATATAGAGTGGCTACTCATTCGATGTGGAATTTAATTTCACATCCAACCGGTGTATAAATTTGACATTTGAGTAAACCTATAATGAGATAAGCCAAAATACATTTTAAAAAAAAACTTTTTCTTTTATTTATCTTAAAAAATTCATCTCTCTTTATTTTATTATTTTATTATTTTATTATTTTCCTTAGGAGTCTCATTTTAGACCTCAAAATTCTCTTAATGGCAATGCCACCATCAACACCATTCTGAGCATAACCATCATCATCATCAGCATCAACATCAATATCACTTCCAGCATCATCACTACCATCAGAACCAACACCATTATCTCTCAATACCATCACCATCATCATTATTCTCATTCACAGCATCAGTTCCAATACCATTTTCATTTAGTATTCTCAATAACAATAGTGTATAGTAGCAAAGGGAAGCAGAGAATTGCATAAGAATCATTTTACCATCTTCTTTTTCAATATTTTCTATTGCTTGGCCCTTGGATTTTTTAAAGAAATTGACATTTCAATTTATGTAAGGACAACAATAATAACCTGGATAGTTCCCTAGATTTAAGTTTGTACAGTCTTGGCAATTCTAGTTACATGACATGTACTTTAGTTACATGACTACATGTGTGAATTCTTAGCAAGTCGATTTACAGATTTCAAAATTATATTGTGTTCAAAGGGGTGTGAGAACGGATCTAGCTTCTTTACTTTTAATTTTTCTCAAGGTCTTGTTAGTAGAATGAATCTCTTTAGAGGAAGGGGGAAGCATGGACACTTTTTGAGGTCAAGATGAGTTTTATAGTTCTCACTTGAGAAAATCAAATGTTGGTTGAAGGCTAAATTTTGGGAGAGGAATGGTCAGTTTGTAACAAGGAGGACAGAGAGGTCCTCGATATAGTAGAATGTCCTCGATATAGTAGAGTGTTATTTGGAGTTTAGTCCAAGGAACACAGATAATAGTACTTGTGGAAGAGACAACAGAGAGTTTTTTGGAAGCACTATGGTAGCAGTGGATATTGTTTGGAGTAGTGACACAAGAGATGTTGGAATTATGATACAAGTGTTGTCCTTGATGGAAACTCACTCATAGTTCAGTTTAGTTTCGATGAAAGGTAACCCACAGTGTAACAAGTCCATTCAGATGTAACATGGCATTGGTACAGAAGAACAGGAAGATGGAACTAAAGTCTTTAATTAGATTGAAGAAGTTGAAGGTAAAGGATAGTGAAAATTAGTTTAAGATGTATACATAGGTCCACTTAGCCAAAACAGTTTGTATACGTTGGTTCACAGAACAAAAATAGCGTATACATATACATGCAATTTCACAAGAAGAAAAGTGCATATATGTTGGAAAATCAAGGAAATCCAAGAGGAGACAATACCAGGGCTCAATACCATGGTATTAGCCCACAATATTCAGCAAAGTAATGACTATTTGATCTCGTCCAAGAATACCACAGGTCCTAAGTGGTTTTCATCTAAGGTATTGGGAAAGGCCTAAAACTATATAAGGAGGAGAAGATCATAAGGCCGGGGTGTGCAAGTGAAAGGGTTTCTAAGGAATACTTCTATCTGAAGTATATTTTATGTTGTAGCGGCTATGTTTGTGATTTGATCTGAAATATTTTGTGCACCTTGAACTCAATGTTGGATCAGGATCATGAGACCTGAAATGATTTATCATTGAATGATCTAATATTGGACGGGCCAGATCTGATTATATACACTTGTTTTATTCTTTAAATGTCATGATTTGGGTTTGTCTAAAGTCTAAAATAGCAACGAAGTTATGAGTTAATATTTGTAGATCTATACGTTGGTTCGTCTCAGTAAAATCATGTGTACACGCAGGTTCTACTCTTCCAAGTAGCGTATACAAAGGAAAATCCTATTCTTTAGATATGACTAATCTATCTTATCAATTATGTTGTTTTACTATTGTCTGTCAATGAAGTCTTCTTAGATCTGAATGTAAAACTGAATGCATAAGGAGTTTGATATTTGATTGATTGATTGTATAAGTGAGAAGGGTGATCTCTGCTACTGCCTGTGTAAAGCTCTGTAAATTGATAGTAGATGTTTTGTATATTGTTGGTTGGTACAGAATTGATTCAGAAGTTTTATGTTTCAGTAGTTTTGAAGGTATACACAAGTTTGATTAAAGGAAGCAGTGTATACACGTAGGTTGGGTTCAGTAAAGTAGGGTATACATTATTATGCATGATTTTTGAGGTTGCAGTTGGTTTTGAATGATGATGCAGGTCTCTGGGTTACACAGTGTTCTGGTGACAATGATCTGACTGTTCAGATTAACTGATTATTGGTTGATGCAGTTTGAAAGTTCTAATGGGTATAGTATGAAAATTTCATGAAACGGGGCCTTCATGTATATTGTTGTGTGCCAGGAGCATCCAGCCTGAAAATTTATGAAACGTGATCCCTAGAAGAAGAGAGAAGGTCATAGCCTTCTGTAGTTCAGTGCCTACATACTTGTAAACATATTGGCTAGTACAAGAGCTAGGGGATTGCAGCTCCCTTCCAATAGAAGCTTGAAAATGAGAGAAGGTTGTAGCCTTCTAGAGGTGGGTGCCTGTGTACTGGTATGAGTCTGCACCAGTACAAGATTGTAAACAAATTTTCTTATTATTAAAATAAGACAGAAACGACAGCAGCAGGTGGTTTTTCTCCCGCATTGGGTTTCCACCTTAAATCTTGGTTTTCATGTGTGTTTCTTATGTGTGATTGTTTATTATGGTTTTATTGCATTGTTTAACAAGTTACTAATGCACTAATTAAAGGTCAACACATGATAAACTAATTAAATCATAAGTTATTTGGGTATACATTGGTTTCTTTAATAATAATAGCATGTACACGCTAGTTCACTTCACAGAAGTAGTGTATATAAATCTATTTGGGAAATGAAAAAATTATTGAAATGATAATATTGATTCACCCCCCCCCCCCCATATTATTATTTCCAACAATTGGTATCAGAGCAAGTCCTTCAAAAGAAGCTTGATCGCTTGAAGGAAGATCTTTCAAGATGAATAATCACAAAGGCATGGGATCTATCAGACCACCAATATTCAATGGGAGCAACTTCGTATTTTGGAAAATAAGAACGAGATCCTATCATCAATCACTTGGAGCCGATGTTTGGGAAATTGTGGAAGGAGGATATCAATTTCTAACAGAAATACCTACAGACTCTATAGGTAAGATGTTATATGAAACCAATGCCAAAGCTATCAATAAGTTATTGGGAAGTCTGTCAGGATCAGAATTTGTCAAAGTCATGTAGCTCAAGACAGCCAAAGATATATGGGACAAAGTCATTCAGATCTACGAAGGAGACTCTCAGGTAAAATGTGTTAAGCTTCAAACTCTCAGAATTCAGTATGAAACTCTTAAGATGCATAGTGATGAGATTGTTGCTAGTTACTTTTTACGTATAGATGAGATTGTTAACTGTATGAAGAATCTAGGTGAAGAGATAAAGGAATCTATATTAGTTGAGAAAATTTTGAGATCTTTGTCTTCTAAATTTGAGTCAAAAGTGTTTGCCATAGAAGAAAAACAAGATCTTCAAACTATTATTGTGACTCAACTCCATGGAATCCTAATTGCCTTTGAAATGAGGAAAGAAGGTCGATTAGATATGAGAGAAGCCACTTTTAAAGCTTCAGCAAAGGGAAAAGAAAAGGAAGAGCGCAATGAACCAGGATACATTTCAGAAGAAGAAGATGAGGTAAATTTTGTCAAAAAGCTTCAATGGGGTTCCAGAAGATTCAAAGGTAAGTTACCTTTCAAATGATTTTCTTGTGGTAGTGTTGGCCATTATGCTTCCAAATGTCCTCATAAATATAAATATGAAAAGGGAAAGGAATATGAAAAAGGCAATATAAAACAGGTTGTCAACAAAAGGAATTACTATACGCATGAAGTTAGTTATGGTTTATCCATTAGTGATGAAGATGAAATTGAACAAGAGTATAGACTACTCATGGCTTATGACAATGATGATTTTCTAGATTCCTTAGAAGAGGAAGACATTCTTGAAGAAATCACAAAACTCAAAATCTTCTTAGAAGAAAAGAATATGATCATAGATACACTGACACACCAACTCATTGAAAGAGAAAAACACAATGAAAATCTAGAATGTGAAATTGTGGGTCTAAGAAAAGAACTTGAGAAGACAAAACCTCTTAATCTTATATTTGCCAAAGTATCTGAAACTTTAAATGAAATCATCAATGTTCAGCGTTCTCCTGTGATAAAGACAGGTCTTGGATATACTAAAGAATCATCTCAATCACAAAAGTTGTCAGCCTCCACCAGAAGCTATCTTGATGCAGCAAAGACCAGTGAACAGTATGTTAATCGTTAGCAAAGACCTAAAATTACTCATCGGGTAAATCATACTCAATTTACTCCAAGGATGAATATCAGTAGAAGCTTCAACCAACAGGTAAATAATGCCAAAAGATTCTATGATCTCAGAAATTTCTTCAATGGGCAACATTTTTCATGTCATAACTTTGGGCATAAGGTTTCTCAATGTGTTGCTTACAAAACCATCATGAATAGAGAAGAACGAAATCAAAGGAGTGTAACAGGAATCAAGAAAAGTTCCTATAATAATTTTTCTCCTCTTGAGAATGAAATAGAATGTTCAATTTGTAACAACTTTGGTCATGAAGAATTTGAATGCAGGAGAAAATTCTGACCAACACTTCAAAAGGAACAAACATCATTAAATCCCAAGATATGGAGAAAGAATGAATCTCAATCAGAAAGATGTGGCATAGATCTGTATGCAGAAGGACAAGAAAATCAGCGGTACATCGACAGCGGATGCTCCAAACACATGACAGGTGATAAAGAGAAACTTCATTCATATAATTCTTTAGAAAAGGAAAAGAATGTCTCATTTGGAAATGACATTACATCTGTCATTAAAGGTAAAGGTTCTATTTTCTTGAAAGAAAAGGTTAAAGCTAGAAATGTCATGTATGTAGATGGTTTAAAGCATAACTTGTTGAGTGTTAGTCAAATGTGTGATCAAGGAAATGAAGTTGTGTTTCGATCAAACGGATGTGTGGTTCATGAGCTTGATATAGGAAATACCGTGATCAAAGGTACAAGAACTACAAATAATTTATACATACTCAAAGGAGGACAACAACAATGTTATCTAAGCAAAACATATGAAAATTGGCTATGGCACAGAAGATTAGGACATCTAAGATTTTCTCAGATAATAAAAGCATGCAGGCTCAAGGCAATTCGTGATCTTCCATATATCAACATCCCAGAAAACACCATATGCAAACCATGTCAAGTCAGTAAGAAAATGATAGTTCATTTCAGTGAATAAGAAAGATTAGAAAGTAAGCCTCTTGAAATCATCCATACTAATTTATGTGGTCCAATAAGGAAAAAGTCACCTCGTGGAGAAGAGTACTTTATTCTTTTTATTGGTGATTTTTCTAGGATGTGTTGGATAGGTCTACTAAAGCATAAAGATGAAGCATTTGAAAATTTTAAAGCCTTCAAAGCTTTAGTTGACAATGAATCAGATCAAAAAATCAAATGTCTCAAATCTGATCAAGGGGGGGGGATTCATATCAAATGAATTCTTTGACTTTTGTGAACGACAGGGAATAAAAATGCAATTCTCCATCACAAGAACTCCTCGGAAAAATGGTGTGGTGAAAAGAATGAAAAAAACAGTTCAAAAAATGGCTCGAGCTATGCTTGATGAATCTAAAACTCCTGCAACCTTCTGGGGTGAAGCTACATTTGCTACCGTGACTATTCTTAACAAAGAAAATGTTCAGGTAAATAGAAATCAAACTCCATATGAACTTTGGTATGGTGCCTCCTACTATAAAACACTTTAGAGTTTTTGGAAGCAAATGTTTCATCAAAAGGACTGATGAAAAACTTGGTAAGTTTGAACCTAGAGCAGACAAAGGAATTCTTTTTTGTTATTCATTCAGAAGTAAAGGATACAAATGCTATAATAAAAGACTTCGGAAAATTGTTGAAAGCATTGTTGTTTTCATTGATGAAGCATGTAGGAATATGGAACAAATGAAATCAATAGAGGAATATGATAATGAGGAAGATGGAGAATTCTTTCCCGCATCAAATCAAAATGATATAGAAGAAGAAACCAATGAAGTACCAGAAGAAGATACAATAGACAGGGAAAAGACTCCATCCAAGTATGTTCAAAAGAATCATCCAGAATCTCAAATTCTAGGAGAAAAGGGGTATGGAGTATAGACAAGAAGAACTCTTACAGACACTGTTGGGTACCAAATCGGACCATCTTTCTTACCATTTCCACTACCCTTTTTGACCTTTTTGCACTCATTTACCTATGATGTTATGTTAAACTTACAAGGTAAATCCCCCCTTACTTGTCCGATTGGTATATTTTAATTAATGAAGTAAAATGCATGGAGTCTATCTATTTGCGGTACTAAATTATGTGTTTGACCGTAGCATGAGAACAGGAACCCTCACTTTAGCATATTGCAATAGATCTGGCAACAGTCGGTCAGAAGGAGGTCACACAGCTCGGGGAACAGGCTCCCTGAACTATTCTTAGGCCTCCTTGCTATCTCAGACATCTGATGTTGATACCATTCCAACCAATGTATATCTTTGTATCTGTAGTTACTATGTTTCGGGGAGATCTATTAATCTCCCTCGCTATGTATAAATTGCAGGTTATTCCTGTGAATGGGGGTTCAGCCATCAGTATTGTAAACATCTGTTACCAAGTAATAAAATATCATCTATTTTTTTGTTCTAGTTCTTTCCATGGCTAACACAGCCTTGATCAGAGAGCTGGGTCCGCTCTTCTGATCAAGTGCTGCATCTTTGTGTGTGTGTGTGATTTATCGGTTTATGTTGTTGTTGCAATTATTTTTATGATTATTTCTGCAGTTCTGTAATTTGTTAATCTTACAGTCATGTTTTGAATCTTAAACCATGAGCCCTCGATTGGAAAGGATTACACGTCTGCCCTTGCATATACCTTATGCGTTTCCTTGAAAGTATACACACCTGGATTGATAAAATTAATGTCGGAACAAGGAGGATAAATCACCCCTACTTGGACACCAACATTTTGGTGCCATTGCCGGGGAGGCTAACAAGGTGCAAAAACCGATCCGGACTGACCACAGGGTCAATCTCTCATCCTGGGGAGAGAACGAGTTTTCTCACTCTACTTTAGGTCTTGAGTGTAGGTCCTCTTTTTGTTTGTTTATTTTTGTTTTTCTGATTATTTTGGGCCATTCTCTTGTCTTGGGGAGGGAGGAATCTTTTGACACCCTGCTCCAATCCTTGAGCTAGAATTATTTATTTTCTCTTAACCTATTTGCACTTTCTTTTTGGGAAATCCCTAGCTTTTACCCTAGCGAGGGACAGCTTTTTTACACCCTGCTTCAAATCTGGGAAAATTAGGGCTTCCCGTGGTTTTTGATTGTTTTTGGTTCTTGTCCCTGGGGAGGGAGGAGTCCTTTGATGCCTTGCTCTAGGCTTGAAACCATAGATTTTTGGCTATAGTTTCCTTTCTTTTTGTGAGTTCTTTCATCTTGGGGAAGGAACAGTCTTTTTGACACCTTACTCCAGGGTTGAAGCATTCTAGGTTCATACTAAGACCCTCCATCAATCCAACTCTTGTATGAACAAAGAACCAAATAAAGGGGCAGAGGGAGAGCCCCAAGGAGGGGAAGACCAGACCTGGGAAGAAAAACTTATATACAAGAGATCATAGCAAAGGTTGAATCCAAAGCATCCTCTCGCATCGACGTGAGACCAGAAGCAAGAAGGGTGAAGTCAGAAGGACAATCAGTGGAACAGCCAGTATCGGGTGTAGCATTCTGTGGTGACTCAACACAGTAGGCTCCTTTGACCGTGGAGGAAGCATCTAGCAGTGGACCTGATCCACATAATCTTGCACTGGTGTTAGCAGAGGAGGAAGTTGCAAGCAGAGCATCAATAGGATCGAACCATTCTAGTAAAGGAAAGGGAGTTGCAGCCAAAGGATCAAGCCATCAGGCCACAGGAGAAAGAGACGAGGAGATATTTACATCACCAAGAGATCAGGGAAGTGCTACCAAAGCAGCTCGAATCTCGGTAGCAAAGAATCCTCAGTCACCCTCTGTAGAGCCTATTGAAATCCCCGGTGATTATTGGAAAATATTCATGGCTCCAACAAACTCCACCATCGATTTCCCTATTAGAGATCTGGGAACCAGTGTGCCTACAAATCCTATTCCATTGGCAGCTTTACCAACTTTCCATGGGCTTATCTCGGAAGACCCCGACACATTTCTATTCGAGTTTGATATAGTATGTCGGGGGTATGATTATACAACAGATGCCCAAAAGCTGAAGATTTTCCCTTCCACTCTAAAAGGGACGGCTCTGCGATGGTTCATGGGCCTTGGACAAAAATCCATTTCTACATGGGAAGATATGCAGATGGCTTTCTTGGAGAAATACCAGGATTACTGTAAATCCTAGAACATTAAGGAGTAACTCTTCAAGTTCACGTAGAAAGAAGATGAAAGCTTGGAAGATTATGTGGAGAGGTTCAACTACACCTTATAGAGGTCAGGTCATTCTAACCTGGATAGGGAAGTATTAAAGATTATCCTTCTTTGATCCGTTCAAGAAGACTCGATGGAACTATTGAACATTGTGGGAAAGGGAGATATCTCCAAGGAGAAGTTGGAAGATATTTGCAAATTATGTATTCAGTGCTCAAGGGGGCTTACGAGAAACAAGCAAGGGGTCCATTCAGTAAAGGGATCTGGCAGGGGTGTTACAAAAGCAGAAATCGGAAATTTTCTAGACAACCTGAGAATAGATATCCTCAGTACCCTGTCAGCACAGATGGAAACTTTGCAAGTAAAACAAAAGCAGTTAGAGTTGGACAGGACTATGGCAGCATTTTGTCCAAAGTGCAGAAAGAAGCACTCGGAGAGGGAATGTCCACTGAATTCCATAGAGGAATGTGTGATCTGCAAGCTCAATCATGCGACAAACTCATGCCCTTCCTTACCAGGCTTGAAAGCAGTATTTCAAGGAATGGGGGAGGACACGGAGAAGCTGTACCTCATGGGATCTAGGACACCATGGCAGTCTCGACCACCGATGGGAAATCAAGGTATGTACCTGGATCCATCTCAGTATTTTAATAATTGTAATATGAATCCTTAGACCATGCCTTATCCTCCCATGTGGCTGCAATACTAGTACCCACCTTGGCAGCAGTGGAATCCCCAAGCCAGTACGAGCTCTTCGTGGGCTCCGACCTGGCAAGGATCCACTCCTGGTCAGTTTCCTCAGTAGATGCCACTGCAGATGCCACAGCAGTAGCTTCAACTTCCCTCCAATGTGCCTCCTGGTAACCAGCCTGCCCGTCCTCAGCTCCCAATGCAGCCTAACCCTAACCCCAACAATAAGGGAGATCATCAAGCTGATGTTCTTAACCTGCCTTCATATAGCATCTCCACTACATAGTTTTATGAAATGAATCTGTGATCAAGTTGGACAGTTAATGTCCAACCTCCTCCAGTTATCATTGAACAACTTGATAGTGAAGGTAAGGAGGCAGAGCCGGTCAATAAAGAGCCAAAGCGAACTGATAGAACCAAGACGCCTCCTATCGAGCAACATCAATCTGAACCACCTTACCCAAAGAGATTAATCATGAGAAAACCAGGTCCTTAATCTAAATTTGATTTATTAGGAGAATTTTAGAACTATTTGTTAAAATTCCTTTATTACAAGCTATGAAGGATGTGCCAACCTATGAAAAAACTCTTAGGGAATATTTTTCAAAGAAACCTACTAAGAAAATTAAAGATCCCCTCACTATACTTGTTATGGGAAAGTTTTCAGATTTTATGATGGAAAAATCAATGCCAGTGAAATATGGAGATCCGAGGAACCCAATCTTGACAGTACAGATTAATGGGGTAGAAATTCCAAATGTGTTGGTAGACCTGGGAGTTGCCATCAATGTCATCACCACTAAAACTATGCATGTGTTAGGACTTCGTAATTTAAAGCATACACCTACAGTACTGGAATTAGCAGATCGATCTATAGTCAAACGTGTAGGAAAGTTGGAAGATGTGACAATTTCAATGGATTCATGGCATTACCCCCTAGACTTCCTAGTATTACATACACAATCTTCAGTGGGCGGTCATCCCCTAATTTTGGGTAGGCCATGGCTAGCCATTGCAGACGTTTACATTGGATGCCGCTCAAGGAATATGGTCATTTATAATGGGCATAACACTAAGAATTTAGTGTTATATCCACTTGCAGAACCAAATTCAACTATAAAACCAGTAGGCAGTAAGAATTTTGTATCTGTGGTGGAGGATGGAACAGAAGATGAAGAAGTAAGACCCGTCCTTACTATCATACAGTCCATGCATTTGAAAATGGAATCAGAAGATGATGTGATCACTTCCTTCATGGATGATCCTTGTTCCATTTCGGAATCGAACCAGCAGATCCTAGAATCTATCCTAAGCTGTGAGACTCAGGAAACTATGGAAACAGCAGAAGGATTAGAGGAACCACTTGCTGATGCACCTCATGAAAGTATGCAAGTGGAATTGGAGCCTAGGAAAACCTTGAATATTAATCCAAACCTGTCAGAATCTCAAAAGAAGCAACTTATAGACGTTTTGAGGAAACATAAAGAGGCCTTCACCTAGGATGATGCAGATATGAAGGGAACCCTTACCAACTTATGCACCCATCACATATACATCAAGGAAGATTGTCATCCTATAAGGAAACCTCAAAGAAGAATGAACCCTGCATTGAAGTATTTCTCTTTTCTGGATGGGTCTAGTGGATACAACTAGATCCAGATTTCTCTTGAGGACCAGGACAAGGCCACGTTCACATGCCCCTAGGGGACATTTGCATACCGGGTCCTTCCTTTTGGCCTGTGTAATGCTCCTGCAACATTCCAGAGGGAAATTCTGGGAATATTCTCTAACTTGGTAAATGACAGTGTTGAGATCTGTATGGATGACTTTACTCCGTATAGGGACTCGTTCATGGTGGGATTGAAAAATCTGGAAAAAGTTCTCGCAAGGTGTATACAAGCGCATGTCTCTATAAGTACAGTGAAATGTCACATGATGATGGAAGAGGGAATCGTTCTGGGACACTTGCTCTCAGCTGAAGGAATCAGGATGGATCCAGCAAAGACACAGGTAATTCTACACTTCCCAACAACTAAAATGGTCACACAGGTATGCAATTTCATTGGTTGTGCTGGTTATTATAGACATTTCATAGAAAATTTGGCAAAAGTAGCACACCCATTGTTTTAATTACTAACGAAAGATTCATAATTTGTGTGGACAAAACACTGTGATGTAGAATTTTCAAACATTAAAGAGTTAGTTTGCAGTGCTCCGATCCTTAGAGGACCTAACTGGGCATTACCTTTCCATATTCATACGGATGCCTCTCAGATAGGAATTGGTGCAGTATTGGGAAAACAAGAGGATAAGGTACCTTACATAGTCTACTATGTTAGTAAAAATTTGGCTCCTACTGAATTAAACTACACAGTGACTGAGAAAGAATTTCTTGTTGTCATTTATGCCATCAACAAGTTCTGGCACTACATTACCGAGTATCCTACTTTTATGCACACCGATCATGCAGCCATCAGTTATTTAATGAATAAAGTTGTTACCCCTAGTCGCATTACAAGATGGTTGTTGCTACTATAGGAATTTGATATCACTATAGTAGATAAACCAGGGAAATACAATGTGGTCGTAGATTTTTTATCTAGGATAGAACATGATGGTAAGGAAACACCAATTGAAGATGATTTTCAGAATGAGCATCTTTTTGCAGTTTCTGCTAACACTCCGTGGTATGCAAATATTTCTAATTATCTTGCTACAGGTAAAGTGCCTCGTCATCTGTCCTACAAGGAGCAAAGGAAGATCATTCACCAGAGTACCCAATATTCATGGATGGCAGGATATCTCTTCCATACGGGAGTTGATCAGCAGATTCGGCGTTGTGTAGCAAGAGATGATATTTTCGAGATATTATAAGTTGCATATGGCGGACCCTGTGGGGGGCACTTTGCAAACAAAAGAACAAGTCATAAAGTACTACAAATGGGATATTATTGGCCCTCCATATTTCGTGACACTCGGGATTACCTGCGGAGATGTGATAGCTGTCAACGGATGGGACAACCTGGGAAAGCAGATGAAATGCCCTTGCAACCCCAAATAGTCCTTGAACCATTCGAGAAATGGGCCATCAATTTCGTTGGTCCCTTCAACCCACCTTGGCATCAAAAGGCTTACATCTTGGTCTGTACCAACTATGTAACTAATTGGTGGAAGTTAGGGCAATCATAAGAGCAACAAAGCAAGTGGTGGCAGATTTCCTTTTTGAAGAATCTTTGCTAGGTATGGGACTCCAAGAGAAATTGTATCAGAAGGTGGATCACAGTTTACATCTCATATGATAGAAAAGTAATGCATAAATATGGGGTCAAACATAGAGTGACAACCCCCTATCATCCCCAGGTGAATGGACAGGTAGAAAGCACAAATAAGGTATTGGAAAATATCTTGACAAAGACAGTAGCAAGCCATCGTCGGGACTGGGCACAGAAACTTCTAGAAGCTCTATGGGCATACAGAACAACATGGAGGAATACAATAGGGTTTTCTCCATACGAATTAGTCTATGGAAAATCCCCCTTGTTTCCAGTGGAATTTGAGATTAGTACACTCAGAACAGCTCTGGAAGTAGGCCTAGATTTATTAGAAGCCTAGAAACATTGACTGGAACAGATGAATGAGTTGGACAAGATCCGAGCAGTGGTTGTCCAAAGAACTACTGTTGTTCAACAGCAGAGAATGAAATGACACGATAAATTTATCAAAACTAAGGTGTTTCAGGTGGGGGACTGGGCGTTACTATATGACTCTTGATTTAAGGATTTCAAAGGCAAGATTTTCACTCATTGGATGGGCCCATATCAAGTGGACACAGTGTTCAACAATGGAACAGTTAGACTAAGTACAATAGATGAAAACCATACCTCGTTCCTAGTAAATGGACACCGTCTTAAATTATATCACCATCCATCCTCTAAAGATTCTTTTGTTGAAAATCTTTCTACTTCATCTGATTTAATGGTCATTGGAAAACAAGATACCCTCACTCTGCTCTAAAAATAAATAAAAATAAAAATAAATAAATAAAAATTATATATATATTGCTATTTACTTGTTTATCTTTTGTAGGAACAACAAAGAAATATGGCGAGGAGAAATGTAACACCCGGCACTGTCACTTTATTAGTCATTAAGATATTTTTATATTCCACTGGTGCATACCACTAAGTGTTGTTACTGCACTAAGTGTTGTTATTTTATTAAGAGTTGTTACTCCGTAACTAATGTTACTCTGTAGTTGCCATTATTCCACTAAGTGTCGTGACTCCACTAAGTACCATTACACTAGTTGTTGTACTCCGCTGGGGCTATTACTCATAACTACCGTTACACCGTAACTGTTGTTACTCCATAACTGTCGTTACACCATAGCTGTTGTTACTCCATAACTTCCATTACACCGTAGTTGTTGTTACTCCGCAACTGCCGTTACACTGTAACTGTTGTTACTCCGCAACTGTTGTTACACTGTAGCTGCTATTACTCCATAACTGTCGTTACACTATAGCTATTGTTACTCCGCAACTGTCGTTACACCGTAACTGTTGTTACTCCAGAACTGCCATTACACCGTAGTTGTTGTTACTTCGTAACTGCCATTACACCATAGCTGTTGTTACTTCACAACTGTCATTACACCATAACTACTGTTACTCCATAATTATCATTACACCGTAACCGTTGTTACTCCGCAACTACCGTTACACTGCAACTGCTATTACTCACTGTTGCTGCTACTTCAGAATAGTTGTTACTATTGTTGCTACTCACTGTTACCACTACTTCAAAAGAGTTGTTACTCATTGTTGCCATTACTCACTGTTGTTGCTACTCACTGTTGCTGCTACTCACTATTGCTGCTACACGTTGTGCTGTCACTCCGCCAAGTAAGTCCGCAAGTACGCCTCTATCGTTTTATGGATTTAATTAAATATTCCAAAAAGGACAATTAAACGTGCCGAGGATGGTCATCAT
>APFE030608253.1:6754-17978 GCA_000404065.3 Pinus taeda | reverse complement strand
TTTAATTTAATTAGTAATATTTATTAGTTGGGTGGTATGGATTTAATTTCAATGGAATATTTTACAATATTTATAATATTATAAATAAATTAAAGGTTGAGATTTATTTCTAAAGTAGTTATGTTATTTTTTTCCTTTCTAATTAAATTAATTAATTAAAAACATTGTCATACAAGTGTCATATGAAATGAGTTGTGTGTTTTTGGGTGTGTCCTATTGATAACCCATGGTATGGGATTGGCCCATGGTAGTGTAGCAAGCCTATTTATGGATTACTAATATTGTGATAAAGTAATAATACGTCTTCATTATTAAAAATCTCATTTCATGCTTTTTTTTTAAATGTGTATATGTTATATTAATTCTTTCTATAATTAATAATCATTTAAAGTAAAATTATAATTTAGTTAGTTTTTATGATATTTAAAAATTAACAAAATGAATGTATTAGAAATATTTTAATTCTTATTATAAATTGATACTATTAACATTTATAATTAATAAACTAAAGTAAAATATAATTTAATTGTTTTATGAATTTTTAAAATTTAAAAAAATAAATATTATAAGGTTTTAATAATATTTATAAAGTATTTTAATACTTATTGTACATTAATAACTTTCAATATAAAGTACTTATGTACATTAAATATCTTTCAACATTAGTCAATATATTTTATATAATTATACTAATTTATATTTATTTAATACCTAAAAAACAAATAATTATATTTAAGAATAAAAATTTATCTACCTAAATCATAATTTTTATATCAAAAAACATGGTGGTATGATAGTTTGTCATCCATAAAATGCTTTCACAATTATTTTGAGTTTACTAAAACACCGAAAAGGTCGAGGACCAAACTTATAGCTTGACTTTAAAAGGCCATGATACGATGAATGAGTTTGATATTTTTAAGAAAATATTAAATCAACATTTTATTTGTTCAATAACTCAAATAAAAGGGATTTTGTTTATAAATGATAATGGAAAAAAGGCAAGGCTATTGATATAAGAGAGAAGGCCACGTTGTACTCAATATATTTTTATTTCAATACTATATAGAGTAGTATTTATTTTATATTTATATTAAGAATTATTATATATTTATATTAAACGTTATCGATATTTATAAAATAATTTATATAAGAAAATCACGTATAAAATTGATGTAAAAAATTAAATATGGATTGACATGCCATGGATGTTTTAATTGATTATTGAACAACTCTCCTATTTAAAGTGTAATATCATATTGCTATGATCCTATTAACCTAGTAGCTCCTCCGAACAAAATCTTGTATAACCATCATTTTTACTTATGTTGAAGAGTTAAATCCTTAATAAAGAGTTTTGTGACTTCACAATGATTATTTTAAAATTTAAATGATTATTTAAAAATATTGAAACAAAAAGTAATATAAGATTATATCATTTCTTATTCAATTTGTACATATATATAGATGTCAAAAGAATTTGTTTAATTTGTACATATATAGATGTCAAAAACTTTCTTTAAAATGTATGAAAGGATTGGGATGAAAACTCAATCAATTTAATAATTTAAAATCACTTTTAAGATTGTAATAGTTCTTAAATCATTTTTATGATTTTAATACTTTTTAATATAAAACTAATGAGATGGTTTTTCTTTTTTAAAAGAGTTTCAGAAATACCGATGTATCGCAGTGTTTTAAATAATTGGTAAAACTTTCAGGTCAACCCTGTGTTGCAAGCTAGATAGGTTTTTTCTTGGATGTTTTGGAATTGATGCATAATCTTACTTATATTATACCTGTTTTTAAAAATGTGTTGAGAAGACATAACCCAGTGGGAATGGTTGCACAATTGTGTGCAAAGCATCACATTCAGTGCTCACCTAAGTAAGTGGGGGTAGTTATATTCAGTGAAGGTATCTGATCAATCAGTAGAGGATGCACAAGAAGGCTCGACTAAAAAGAGAGGATGTGCAAGCAAGTAGATGGTATCATTCGAAATGCAGATGTCGAAATCCATACGCTATTGTATCTACTCAATAAAAAAAAAACCATCTAGTAAAGTTATCCACCTTTGGACCAGATACTAGCAAGAAAGAATTGGTTTTTTTTATCGTTTCAATTGATATCATTATGTCTTAATTGCACCCACCACCCTTTTAGTTGATAACCTTATGGCTTAGCTATCTAGCACCTCTTTAGTTGATATCCCTATGTATCAGCTATGTTCAACACCTTTTTAGTTGATATCCCTATGTCTTAGCTACATTAATCACTCTTCCAAATGATATCCCTATTTCTTAGCTATGTCCAACACTTTATAGAATTAAAAATCAAGGTCATATGCCTAAGATATTGCCAATTTTCTCAAAAATAAATTGTTATAGAATGAAATTCCATGATTTCATGCATTTTTCTATATCATACATAAATAATATTAAGATCCCATTTCCTTATAATTGTTACAATCATCCTCACATAACGCATGTGGAATAAATTGGGAAAAAATATAAATTAAATGTTAATAGTCACATGGAGCATATCAACACCTCTATCACTAACTTGAGTCACTAACTTCCAGAGGCATATCTTGAATTCCCAATGTCTAATTTAGGAAAATGAGAACTTGTTGGAAAGCTAGAAAATGAAGAACAACTTGGAAGTACTTGAAATCACATTTATCATTCCTAAAAGTTTAAATCATAATCACAACTATTTGTGGAAAATTACTTTAACAAAATAGTTTTCAAAAATTATATTAAATATCTAAAGTGAGCTCTAGTTCAAAGGATGAATATCAAAGTTCAAAGGGATTAATTTTGTTAGCACAAGGATGCAACCCTAACTATCAAGCAACTACAAGGAGGTGAGTAGGATATTATTAAAAATAGGAGAAGGAGATTTAGAAAATAAAAAGACTCCCTTCCAACATAGAAAGCAAACAAGTCCCTTAGTAAAGAAGTCTCGTAAGAAGGAGAGCTCACTTTCAACTTCTAGTTTCTTACTTATGCTAATTTGAATGATAAAGACAAACACAATTCAATTATTTAATAGTTTCAAACTAGAAGAGCTTAATTATGTTTCTAAATTTGTTTCTATTAAAGTTTCAAATCTATACAAGTTGTATTATGGCGTTGATGGATGGTTGATCATTAGACTGCACTCCAATTATTGAATTTATAATTTTTAATGTACAAACTAGACAAGAATATTTTTTATTTGTAATGAATTTTATTTAATTATATGGGTATCTTTGCCTCCTCTATTTTCCTTTTATTTCTATTCATTTTTATCTATTGGTAAAAAGAATTATAGAGTAAATCTCATTGTAAGAGGATCAACTATTATGGGTGAGGTACGATTGTTTCTTTTGATTCAGTTGATTATTCAATTGATGTATGTTATGAAACCAACTCACAAAAAGATAGAAAAGATAGATGAATGCCTTATAAATAAGCCTCTTCAAGGGAGCAACCTCCTTTACATTACACAAATCAACAATTCTTGGATGATACAAATGAATAAACCTCCCTTCTATATATAGGAGGCTAAGGGGTCATAATATAATCAAGCCGACATAACAGTAATAACATAAGGGCACAAAAATAACAATAGTGGGTTTCTATGGGGCATACTAATAACAATATGGGGACAATAGGGGCACAATAATAACAATAAGGATACCAAAACAAATAGTAAATGGGGGAATCCACTAAGTATTAAGGGCCCTAACATGCCTCATCCTTTTTGAAAAGTGTTGGTCCTCAAACGCTTGAGTAGTTCTGGTGCTTTTGTATCAAATCCATCATTCACTACCCTGTGAGTTATGATGGAATGAAATATTCAATAGATAAGTTTTCTTTCCCCACTTGATGAGATACTCTGAAATTGAATCGATTCGTAGTGTCGAGTTCTATTGTTTTCTATGACTGCTTCTGGTTCCAATATGATTTTTCCTTCCTCGTCAAGTTCTAGCAATATTGTTTGAACTAGGAGCTTGTCACCTATAACCTTCTTTAAACATGAAACATGGAAAACTAGGTGCACTTGGGAAGCTACAAGAAGCTCCAATTTGTATGTCATAGTACCAATCTTTTGTAACACCTTGTACGGACCATAATACTTTGGTGCTAATTTATTATCCTTCTTAGCTTGCTTGAGGGACATTTGTTTATATGGTTGTAGCCGTAAGAATACCCAGTCACCTACATCAAAACTTTTTTCATTGCGATGATGATCTACCTGTTGTTTCATTATATTTTGCACCAATGTGAGGTTATCCTTTAAGAGTTGGAGAACTTGTTGTTGATGCTCGATGTGATGTTCCACTGCTTGAACTTTAGAATTTTCTCTTATATATGATGTGATGGATGGTGGATGATATCCATAAAGTGCCATAAATGGGGTCATTTTTGTTGTAGTATGGAAGGAAGTGTTATACCACCATTCAGCTAGAGGCAACCATTTGGCACATTGTAGCTATTTAACAGATACAAAGCAACGAAGATATCCTTCCAAACATCTGTTTACTATCCCAGTTTACCCATCAAATTGAGGATGATAAGATGAGCTATGAGCTAACATAGTACCGAGACAAGAAAATAATTTTGTACAAAAATTTCCAGTGAAAATGGGATCTCAGTTGCTTACAATAATCTTTGGGTTTCCATGCAGCTTTTGAATTGTTTCCATAAATGCAGTAGAAATTGTACTGGCTTTAAATGGATGTGATAATGCACAAAAGTGTGCATACTTGGTAAGTCTGTCAACTACCACCATGATGACACTCTTTCCCTTGGACTTGGGTAAACCTGTGATAAAATCCATTGAAACCTCCTCCCAATGTTGGCTTGGAATGGATAAAGGTTGTAATAAACTTGGAGTCTTAATTGTTTCAATTTTATTTTGTTGGCAAACCAAACATTCCGCCACAAACTTTTGAATATCTGATTTAAGGCCATCCCAAAAAAATTCCTTCTTAACCCTGTAGTAAGTTTTTAAAAATCCTGAGTGCCCTCCTAAGGGAGAAGTGTGCAATTCCATAAGAATGTTTTGTTTGAGTTGTGAATTCTTACATAGGTATAAGTGATCTTTGTACCATAACGAATCATTTTTCCAGGTAAATGTATCAGATGTATTGGGATCTTATTGCATCTTTCAAATGAGTGCCCACACTTCTTCATCATTCTTCGATTCCTCCCTTGCTTTGTTTATCCAATCTGGTTGGATAATAGAAATGGCGCACAACGATGCTTCCACATCCTCATCCTTTCTTAAGAGTGCATCAACCACAACATTTTGTTTTTGGCATTATGATACCGGTATGATACAGATGTTGTCCTTGATGGCAACTCACTCAGATGATAGATCATATTGTAGCAGGTCAGTAGCAAAGAATTAATGTTCAGAAAGAGGCATACGCAGGTTCACCGTGACAAAGGAGCGTATACACATGGATTAGCAGAGCAAAAGGAGCATATAATGTACACACGCACCTTCACAAAAGGAAAGGCGCATACATGTTGGAAAACTATGTTTTCGTCTGTGTTATTTGGTCCATGGTATTTTGATCCATGGTATTGGCCCAAGGTATTTGGTCCGAGGCATTGACCCCAGGAATTGGGTCCAAGGTATTGGTCCTAAGTGGTTTTGGTCCATGGTATTGAGTAAGGCCTAAGACTATAAAGGGAAGGGAAGATCATTAGGCCAAGGTACTCAAGAATTGAATATCTGATGAAGAGCAAGATCTAGTATGCAGGTTATTGGGTTATTGTGCACAGCTGGATCGGAAACAAGGATGAACCTTAGCAAATCAGATCTAATGATGAATCGAGATCTTAAGGCATAAAGTGAACTATCATTATGTGTTTTTTTTGCTCATGTATATACTAGATCTAAATATTGACGCATATATTATTATGTAAATGATGTGATATGGGTATAACTGATGTCTAGCATCGCTGCAGAAGTAATAATTAATATTTGCAGATGTATACGCTGGTTAGATTTGAGGAAAGCGCGTATACACACAGGTTCAACACAAGAAAGTAGCGTATACCTTATAGTCTATGTTTTAGTTGTTGTTGTTTCTTGTTGCAGTGTTCTGGGTTCTAGTTTGGGTTCTTGCTACTGTACTCTAGTGACAGCATTCAAAAAGATTTGATTGGTGGGTTGTCAAAGTGATTAATTGACTTGGTTTTGGTTTGTTCATAGGAGATTGGTTGATGCAAATATATTTGATGATTGAATGATGTTATTAATGGATCCAGTCTGAAAATTTACGAAACATGGTCCTTGGAAGAAAAGAGAAGGTTGTAGCCTTCTGTAGGTCAACACCTGCGTACTAGTAATCATATCAGCTAGTAAAAGAGCTAGGGGGTTGTAGCTCCCTTCCAGGAGAAGCTGGAGAACGATAGAAGGTTGTAGCCTTCTACAGGTAGAAGCATATGTACTAGTATAAGTCAGCACCAGTACAAAAATTGTAAAAGAAATTTCTTGTTATTAAAAAGATAGAGACGATTACAGCAAGTGGTTTTCACCCACATTGGGCTTCCACCTTATATCTTGTGTTCATATGTGTGATTGATCTATTATGTTTTACTGCACCTGCTTACTATTTATATGGTTAATGAAGTTCTGATGCACTAACTAAAGATCAACGTATGATGGATTAACTGAATCATAAGGTTACTGGATATGCGCTAGTTGCATTAAACACAGTTGCGTGTCCACACGGGTTCCCTTAACTAAAGTAGCGTATATGAATCAAAGTATGAAATGAAAAAGTTATATTGATTTTCTAATACTAATTCACCCCCCCCTCAGTATTATTTCCAACAATTGGTATCAAAGCAGGTACTTCAGAAGAAGCTTGATTGCTTGAAGGAAGATCCATCATCATGAGTAATCAAGAAAGAGAGGGATCCATCAGACCACCAATCTTTGATGGAAGCAACTTCGTTTATTGGAAGGTAAGAACCACAACTTATCTTCAATCTCTTGGAACAAATGTCTGGGAAATCGTGGAAGGAGGATATACATTTCCATTAGCAAATCCTACAGATGCGGCAAGTAAAAAGCAATATGAAACCAATGCCAAGGTTGTCACTACATTATAGGGAAGTTTGTCATAAATTAGAATTTTTCAAATTTATGCAGCTCAAATCCGCCAAAGAAATATGGGACAAAATCGTTCTAAGCTATGAAGGAGACTCTCAAGTAAAACCTGCAAAATTGGAAACTCTCATAATTCAATATGAAACTCTCAAAATGCACAATGATGAAAGTATAACTAGTTACTTCTTACGTATGGATGAGATTGTTAATTGCATGAAAAAATTTGGGTGCAGAGATAAAAGAAGTTACTTTAGTAGAAAAGGTTTTAAGATCCTTGTCTGCTAAGTTTGAATCAAAAGTATCTGCCATAGAAGAAAAGAAGGATCTTCAGACTATTACTATGACACAACTGCATGGAATCTTAACTTCTTTCAAGGTGAGAAAAGGAGGTCCATCAGATATAAGAGAAGCTACATTCAAAGCTTCAAGAAAAGAAGAACTCAATGAATCAAAAGGAGAAGAAGAAGCAAACTTTGTCAAGAACCTTCAATGGGGTTTCAGAAGATTCAGAGGTAAACTACCTTTCAAATGTTTTGCTTGTGGAAGAGTTGATCATTATGTTGCCAAATGTCCTCATAAAGATAAGGTTGATAAAGGTAAGGAGTCTGCAAAATGGAATAGAAAACAAAGTGTAAGTAAGAACAACTACTATACACATGAAGATATCGATGGTTTATCAAATAGTGATGAAGATGAAAATAGTAATGATTATAGACTTTCGATGGCTTTTGAAGATGATGATTTATTAGATGCTTTAGATGAAGATGACCTTTATGAAGAAATCTCTAAACTCAAAATCTGTTTAGAAGAAAAGAATATGATTATAGATACTTTGACATTCCAACTTGCTGAAAGAGAAAAACACAATGAAAAACTGGAATGTGAAATTGTGGGTCTTAGAAAGGATATTGAGAAAACAAAAGCTCTCAATATTAGATTTGCTAAAGGATCAGAAACCTTAAATGAAATTATCAAAGTGCAACATTCTCCTCTGATAAAGACAGCTCTTGGATATACTAAAGAAGCATCTCAAGCACAGAAGCCATCAACCTCCACTAAAAGCTATCTTGATGCAGCAAAGAGCAGTGAACAGTTTGACAATCATCAGCAAAGGCATAAAGCAGATCACCAGGTGAATCGGGTTCAATCTACTTCAAGGATGAATAGAAGCTACAACCAACCTCAAGTAAATCATACTCATTCTACTTCAAGAATGAATGTCAATAGAAACTACAATCACCAAATCAGTAGATTCAATAATCGCAGGAACTTCTTTAATGGCAAATGTTTTTCATGTCATAACATTGGACACAAAGCTGCTCAATGTGTTTCTTACAAGACCATCATGACTAGAGAAGCATGAAATCAAAAGAATGTGGCAGGGATCATGGAAAGGACCTACAATAACTTTTCTCTTCTTGAAAATGAAATAGAATGCTCTATCTGTAACAACTTCGGTCATGAAGAATCTAAGTGCAGGAGTAAGTTTCGGCAAACATCTCAAAAGGAGAAAACTTCATTAAGTCCCAAAATATGGAGAAAGAAAGAACTGCAAATAGAAAGATATGGTATAGCCTTGTATGCAAAAGGACAAGAAAATTAGTGGTACATCGACAGTGGATGCTTAAAACACATGACAGGTGACAAAGAAAAACTTCATTCATATAATGCCTTAGAAAAGGAAAAGAAGGTCTCATTTGGAAATGACACTCCAGTTGTCTTAAAAGGTAAAGGCTCTATTCTCGTAAAAGAAAAAGTTAAAGCTGGGAATGTTATGTATGTTGATGGTCTAAAGCATAACCTGTTGAGTGTCAGTCAAATGTGTGTTCAAGGAAATGAAGTAGTATTTCGATCAAATGGATGTGTGGTTCATGAGCTTGATACAGGAGAAACAATGATCAGAGTATAAGAACCCCAAACAACTTATACATACTCAATGGAGGACAACAAGAGTGCTATCTAAGCAAAAATGATGAACATTGGCTATGGCATAGAAGATTGGGGCATCTAAGCTTCTCTCAAATAAGAAAAGCATGCAGATTCCAGGTTGTTCATGATCTTCCTGATATCAGCATTTTGGAAAATACAATATGCAAATCATGTCAATTTGGTAAGCAAACTAGAGCACATTTCCCTAAAAAGGAAGGATCAGCTAGTAAGCCTCTTGAACTTGTTCATACTGATTTATGTGGTCCGTCAAGGAAAAGGTCACCTCATGGAGAAGAATACTTTATATTGTTCATTGACGATTTTTCCAAAATGTGTTGGATAGGACTTCTAAAACATAAAGATGAATCATTTGAAAAATTCAAAGCCTTCAAAGCTTTGGTTGAAATTGAATCATATCGAAAAATCAAATGTCTTAGATTTGATCGAGGGGAATTTACCTCAGATGAATTCTTCGACTTTTGTGAAGAACATGGAATAAAAAGGGAACTCTCCACTGCAAGGACTCCTCAACAAAATGAAGTAGTATAACGGATGAACAAAACTATTCAATAAATGGCTTGTGCTATGTTATATGAATTTGGAACTCCTGTAACCTTCTGGGGTGAAGCTGCATTTGCTGCCATCACTATTCTCAACAAAGAAAATGTTTGGGTAAACAACACTCAAACTCCACATGAACTTTGGTATGGTAAGACTTCTACTGTAAAATACTTCAAAGTTTTTGGAAGCAAATGTTACATCAAAAGGACTGATGAAAAACTTGGTAAGTTTGAACCCAGAGCAGATGAAGGTATTGTCCTTGGCTACTCTTCCCGAAGTAAAGGATATATATGTTATAATAAAATACTTGGGAAAATCATTGAAAGTATTTATGTTCTGGTTGATGAAGCATGCAAAAATGCAAAACAAATAAAAACCGAAGATTGTGAAGAAGATGAGGATTATCCTCCCACATCAAATTAGACTAATTCTGAAGAAGAAACCAATGAAGCACCAGAAGAAGAGATAATGATAGAAGAAAAGACTTTGTCTAGGTATGTTCAGAAAAACCATCCAGAAGCTCAAATCTTAGGAGAAAAAGGGGTAGGTGTGCAAACTAGAAGAACCATTGCCGAAGCTTCAAGCTATCTAGCATTACTATCTTCCACTAAACCTCAAAAAGTAAATGAAGCATGCAGAGATGAATGTTGGGTCAAGGCAATGAATGAATAACTTGGGAAAATTGAGGAGAATAATACTTGGGAATTAGCTCCTAGACCTCATGATAAGAATATCATAGGAACTAAATGCATATTCAAAAACAAGCTGAACGAAAATGGAGAAGTTAATAGAAACAAGGCCAGACTTGTTTGTAAAGGAGATGCTCAACAAGAAGGAATAGACTTAGAAGAAAATTTTGCACTTGTTGCTAGAACTGAAACCATCAGAATGTTTCTTGCTCTTTCCAGTTTTTAGAAATTCAAAGTATACCAAATGGATGTAAAATATGCCTTTCTTAATGGAGACTTAAAAGAAGAATTCTATATTGAGCAACCAGACAGATTCGTTCTTGGAAATGATGTAAAACTTGTATGCAGACTTAGAAAGGCTCTCTATGGTCTAAAACAAGCTCCAAGGGCCTGGTATTACTATCTTGACAAATATCTCCATCAACAAGGATTTTCAAAGGGATCAGTTGATAGCAATTTATACACAAAGATTGACAATAATAAATTGCTAATACTTGTTGTGTATGTTGATGATATCATTTTTGGTAGCAATGAAGAAGCCATGAGTTAAAATTTTGCTTCAATAATGTAGCAAGAATTTGAAATGTCCTTGCTTGGTGAGCTTACATATTTTCTTGGTCTACAAGTTCAACAAAACAAAGATGGTATCTTTCTGTCACAAAGAAAATATCTCAAACAGATCCTAAAAAAGTATGGCATGGAAGATTCTAAACCAGTATGTACTCCAATGGTAATAGGATGCAGTCTCAGCTCAAATGATGAATCAACAGTGGTGCATCAACCAACTTACAAATCCATTATTGGCAGCTTACTTTATCTAACAGGTACGCGGCCGAACATCATGCATGCAGTGGGAATAGTTGGAAGATTCCAAGAAAATCCAAAGGAATCACACCTTTAGGCAGTCAAAAGGATATTCAAATATCTTC
>APFE030608241.1:0-10250 GCA_000404065.3 Pinus taeda | reverse complement strand
TTTGAATCATCCAAGAATTGTTCATTTATGTAATGTAAAGGAGGTTGCCCCCTCGAAGAGGATGAATTCTAAGGTGTTGATCTATCTTTTTTATCTTTTCTTGAGCTGGTTTCATAACAGTGACATAGTTACTCCCATGGTTGTCCAACCTCGATGGTTGGATTACTTCCATATATAAATCTATTTAACTTGATAATGGTGACATAGTTACTCTCGTGGTTGTCGAACCTCGATAAAAGTAGGTAATGACATTGGGTGGATGATTTATCTGCTCCTAACTGATTGTTCACAATCACTAGATGAATTGAAGAATTGAGGAAAAATATGTTAAAATGTCTTGAGTTGAGGCTATAGAAATGAGAAAGTAATCTATCTCCTAACAAGTGCAAGGGTGTGTCACATAATTACGTACATGCATAATTGACTCTCATAGTGATGTATTTCTATGTTGATTAATTCTATACAATATTGAAAAGAATGCATTTGATGGATGCCCACGAATTATCTCTCAATTTCACCTAGTAAGTGGAAATTGACCTCACCTTCTAGCTATTGATTGTAAGGAAATAAATAGTTTCTCGTTGACAGTATAGTATTAACTAAACTAGCACTTCTTAGGAGACGAGATTTTTAGAACATTGCAACCTACTAAAAATTCATTTGATTTGATGTTGCAAAACTCAATCATAATTAAATACATAGTCATAATCATACTATATGACCAGAAGACTTTCATTACTATAAGGGACTTACTTTTCTTAGTTTAGTTACCATACTCTAAAATCATATTGATTACAAATTTTAGGAATATCTCAAAATATAATGGTGACGAGGGAGTTTGACCTCAATTGTGAAATATTCCTAAAATCTGCAATCTACATAAACATCTCATTGTTACATAATCTAATTCCAAAGTATAATTTAGTTTTAATACAAGTGAAATATTATGTCATTTTCTAAATATCCTACATACAATAAAGGTAGGGGTGAGTGAGCAATAATACCTTTGGTTGTCTTATTTGAGTCATTCCAACAATTGGGTAAACACTATCCAAAAATGCGCTCATTTTAGTGGTCATGATCTTTTTCTCAAGGAAGAAGCTAGATTGATAATGACTATTAAAGATCTAAAATATTGGAAACCAGGACAATACTATGGGGGGGTGGTGGCGGTGTGGGCGAGTGAATCAGTATTGTAAATGAAAACATTGTCTCTCTTTCATATAGTGGAAATAAAACATTAAAGGGAAATATTGGCACTCGATCAAAAGGAAAATTGAACAAACAGTAGAGAATACAAGTAGGAAAACATTAAATTGTTTCTCTATTTTATTAATCAGGCAAGCTTCAACTTTTAGTTTTACAAAGTATTGGCCTCAACCAACAGGAAGCTTCAACTTGCTAGATTTTTTTATAAAGCTAATGGAGCACTAGCCCCAACACTTCTCCAGCACCGAATGGAAGGAGAACCAACCTGTGACAACAAGCTTCAACTTGCAAAGGCACTCACAAGTCTCTTTTTCATCCATTTTCAGACTAGTAACCATGATGAGATTTCCTTATTTCAAAAACAAATTTTTCCTCAACATGAAATCATATATCACCTTCACCAGTCAGACACAAACACCTTGCTGCCACACAAACTCTGTCTCAGAAACTCTCAAAAGAAATCTTACAATTCTTCTTCTCTAGGATTTTTTATATAATTTTTCCTTTCCTGTTATTTTTCCTTTGTTAGTCTTCTAGACTTCCACTTAGTTTTCATGCTAGTCATCCTTAGCTTAATGTGACCGTTGTTTCCCTTTTAGCTACTAAATATCTTATTTCTTCTAATTCTATTTTTTCTATAATTAACACAGAGTTTAGCAATCCGCGTGGTAAATTTAGCTATGACTAACTATGTCTTAACTGCCAGAAAATTGCACTTATGTTATTTCTATCAAACAACACCCTCTATCACAGAAACAATCTACACAATCGTTGGGTAAGTCCTTTTCAACTTTGTTGGGACTCTTTTCCCCTTTGTAAACGACTGTGCGATGTTGGTCACAGTCATAAGAAGTTGGAGCCCTTTGTGAGCTATTTCGTTTGAATGTTTCTCTTATATGGTCTCACCTCTACGCCAAGGGAATAAGTTCCAACACCAAGGCCCGTGCTTATCTTTGCCTAGAGACTTCTCGACTCTATACATTTTATGCCCTTGATTTCTTTGTGAAACTGAACAGGGCTTGGGCTTACCCCTGAGCCTCCTCCATCTCAGTGTTTTCAATTTTTATTCCATTTTGAACTCGTTGGGGCTCTTTCACTGGGATAGGTTTTCCTATGGGGATGGATTCTCATTCATTTTTTTTTGTTCAATTGTTGTTCCACCATGTCAGTTGCCAGCATATCTCAGTCCCTCCATCTCCTCGTGTTATAACTTCATGATCTTTCCATAACTCGTTAAGGACTAAAATCTAGGATGACGTCACTCCTTCCATGTGTCGACCTATGTGAGTTCCACATGTCCACTAGATATGGACCGTTCTCGTACCTGAAAATGCTAAAATTTCATACCACGTGTCCACTTTTGATTGGGCCATGTCATGATGAGGTCATGAGCCCACGCCATCTCCTCCGGGCTGATATGACTCTACCGCCTATCTATATCTGCGAGGAGAGAGAAAAGACCTATGCATTGCTATTTTGCAACCAAAATCATTTTTAATTTGATTTTTTTCTTAGATGGAATCTTCTTTATTTTTCTTTGCAAAACCTCTAGGCTACCGCGAGGAGAGAGAAAAGACCTCTGCATTCCTATTTTACAGCCAAAATCATTTTTAATTTGATTTTTGGCCTAGATGGAATCTTCTTTATTTTTCTTTGCAAAACCTCTAGGCTATTACCTCCAGGCTCCCTTGCACGGGCTGAGCTGGAAAAATGGGACTCCACCTATCTCATTTTCATAGGTTCACTCTTATGTTGTCATGCCCCAACCTTTCCTTCACAGTGCTGCACTTTGTGTTCCCTTTGCACATATCCTAAGGTACCCCCATTGAGGTGATATCGTCGGGTAGGTTCCACCTACTCGATCCCCATTGGGTAGCGCATAGCTCCCTATCAAGATCTCCCAGCTTCATCCACCTGATCACTTAGACCTAGACATTCCAAAATAGCATTGGTGGTGAACTACCATCGGGTCATGATGGTTGTGGGATCCTCCTTAATCCAATGTGTTTCCCCTCTAATTTTTTATAGTATTTCCATCGTAGCCGTGTCATGTAGCTCTTGGGAACCATTTTCTCCCACCAGGGTAAATCCTCCAGGGTAATTCCTCGAGTCCATCTTGTCAAGCGAGCTCCACTTTTTTGGATCCATTCTAATGAAATGTTGTTTCAATACCACTTTGGAACCCACAGGAGCTCGAAGCTCTTGGTTAGAGTCTCCATTATTCCTCATTTGGATAAAGGCCAATCTTAGCTACGTGCCAAGATCACCACCGCTTTTAAATTTGTGCGAAGGCCTTTGAGGGTTATAGATATTTAAGTGGCTCTATATTACCATCTACGAAGCCATTTTGGGACTTCCAGATACCGATAGAAATATTTTTCCGAGGGTCTCACCTTCTCTTGGGATGATATGGGGATACAAAATTTGATCCGAAGTCTCCGCTGCCAACCTACCATCTTCTCCATTATGTTGCGTCTTTTAACACCTGTGTTACTTTGGTGCTTCCATTAGCGTATCTACATCACCTAGTTGCCATGATTGAGAACATATCTCAACAACAATAAATTTCTTAAAAATCGCACTCAGCTCCAGTAATCATTATGTGGAGTCAATAAAATCCTTTAGATGCATGAGGTATAGCATGAAATAATGACTTGAACCAAATAATTGGTAAGGTCAGGGGACTTCTAAATAAAATGGTTGTATGAATAATGGTGTACCCAAGTTGAAGTTCAAGTGATATGAACTAAATTGATTCATTAAAAAGACATGTGATATGGAAAAGTATCTTATAAAGTGAGTTATGGGTTTTTTGTCATGCAACATTGATAAACCATGGTATTGAACCATTATATTCTAAGAAAGTCTATTTACATAATAAGAATCTATATGTTAAAGTGAGGGTAAATTTTCAGAGTTAAGAATCTTGTTCCATGTTTTCTTTAAATTTATATATGTTTAACTTATATTCCATTATAGATCCATGTTAATCACAGATCTAGCATGACTAGAGAGGGATTTGACCTCTTACAAACCACAATCTAGAGGGCAAAAATTGCAAAAAAAAAATTGCATCCCACATTAATGAATTTGTATTGGCTCTATTTCTATGTGTAATTTTCCTTTGTTTGATTGTATTTTTGAATGTTATATAGATTATATAGGTTAAACTTGCAAGTCCCAAAAAATATCCCTTATGTTTAAGCGAAAATTTATGAAAAAAATTTAAGGACCAAAATGTAAAGTAGTAAAATCAATTGCTTGATATGGTATATTCTTGTGTTTTTCCCCAAGAGGGGTTCTACAACCCAGCGTAGGGTGAGATGTTCATTTTAAGATGTGAGATGTGAGATATTTTTTAAATTCACATTTTTTATATTGTAATTATTTTTATTAATAGAATTACGAACACTTGTTTAGACAAATAAAAGTTTAATATACATATCACATTAAAATGTATACAAATTATAAATTAACATCCATTTTAAAGTATAAATTAAAATAATGATTGCATAACCATATTTAAATTGAATTAATAAGCCGATAAAAAACTAATATTTACATTATAAGAAGAATTTTAGTCATGAATATTACCATGGATAATATCGTGGCCTAATACCCAGAAGAGAAATATAGAGAGGAGAGAAGCGCAAGGAGAGGGAGAGGAGAGAAGCCCACGGAGAGAGGGAGAGGATGGAAAAAAATTTCATAATACCATGGTTTATAAATACCATGGGTCATCTAGGATTTTAATTATTATGTTATGGATCTAGGATTTTAAATATTTTGTTACAATACCATGAGCCACTACCATGGTCATTGGCTTATCAATACCACATGCCCAAAAGCCATAACGTATTTCAAAATCAAAATATTTTACAAATACTTTATTTTGATTTAATTCTATAGCATCTTTTAATTAAATGAAAAATCAAAAAGGTTATAACTACCTTTGAGGCATATCTAAACCCTACATCCTCATCAGTATTAAAAATGTTCCCATAGAGATTAGGTTCAGGTTTTAGTAAATTAAAAATAAGAATATTTCTATATATACAACTAGGATAGATGAATTTTAACCAAATATCCTAGATTAAATTGAGGTTTTAATAAATTAAAAATAAGAATATTTTTATATATACAACTAGGATACATGCATTTTAACCAAATACCCAACCTAAGAGAGAAAGAAAAGTGACTAAAAATGATAGGGGAAGGATAGTGCATGATTCTTTTAAGTTTTTTATTATTCTATTTTCTTTGACATGATTTATCCAAAATATAGGTTTAATATTTGACAACCAATTATGTTTTTTCTATTTAGATTTTTTTTTGAATAAAATTACAATGGCGATATATTTAAGTGGAGGGGAGTTGAGATGGAGAGAAATAGAGTGAGTGGGGACATGGAGGAGGCGATAAAGAGTTGATGGGGAAGAGAGGAGAGAGCCAATTTTTAATCCTTATTTAATACGTTATGGATAAATCAAAATTCCTCTATATGCAATTAATTATTTTTTAATATTAAATAAAACTTAATATAGCTATCTATATGTTATATTTATTTAATTGATAATAAATTTTATTAACTTTATCAACCCATACTTTAAACTATTCCAAAAAGAATAAACCTAATTAACTAAAACACTATCAGAAATTAGATCAAACGATAATTATAACCAATCTACACACTAATTCTGAAGCTTAGGGTTTAAAAAATTGCATTCCTTGAAATAGAATTGTGTGAATTAAAAGGAACTGCTCGAGTTTAGTTAGTTCTTGGTGACTTAAAAAGGAAAACAATCTGGATGACTTAAAAAGGAATACTATTGTTTGTAAAAATAATTAATCCCCATAATATTTTTAAATGTCAAATATTAATTACTGGATGTAGGTGAATTAAATGCAAATTAATTGATTTAATTAAGTTTGCAAGGGCGTGGTCCTGCTGAGCGCTCTATTGTCCAATTATCCAGGCTCCCAACTGGCTTTTGTCGGCTCACACCTCGTTTGATTTGGCTCACTCAAGACAGGACTGATCCTACCTAAAGTTAGCTTTTACATAGAAAAAAAGTTGTCAAATATTAATTGTATATTGATAACTGAATGAATTAATCATCTTCCTCTCCTCAAGTAATTGATATTTTTTATTTGATTTAACATTTTTTTAGACATCCAATATTTTATTATATACAACATTAAATATTTCTTTAAATTTTATTTATATATAGATATATATGAAATTGATATCTAATTAAATTAGTTAATTCATATCTTCAAATATGTCTATTTAAATCTTGTTTTAAAATATTTTTGAAAATTGTAAGATTTAAACATCTTATTTACAATTTTTTTTACCTGTAATTACTTTTTTTAAATTTGATATCAAATTATATTATGTCATGTGGACATGAAATATTATATTTTATTTACAACCCATAATGAGTGAATTATTTGTAATATGTGATACCTAATATTGATTTTCTATTTAAAAAATTCCTTTGTTTTCACTTTAAGAAAGATATGTAAATTCAAATCTACCATCTCTTAAAATCGCAGATATTTATAGTAAAAATGTATCTAGCCATTTGGGAAGTCCCTATTGCCTTTGATATGTGCAATCTTAGATTATGCATAAAAAAGTCTTGAGTATAATTTCAATGAACAAAAATAATTTCAGCAAACAAGAATACTTTATGCTCTATATCCCTCGAAATCAACTTCTTAACCTCTCAGTGTTTTAAACTTGTGGAAAAGGGTAATTAGTTGGGATGTTAACCTACCTCTTTGACTATATGAAAGAAATAATGTAAAGCTGAGAGTGATAAATGTTTCAATTATGGCATGCATGGAATACACCAATTACATACAGGTTGGGCGGATGGACGTGAGTATATTACACAGTGCCCAATTCAACCGGGTGGAAGTTACAGTATATTACACAGTGCCCAATTCAACCAGGTGGAAGTTACAGTATATTACACAATGCCCAATTCAACCGGGTGGAAGTTACAGATACAGATTCATCAATGCTGATCAGGAAGGAACCTTGTGGTGGCACGCTCATGTCTCATGGCTCCGAGCTAGGGTCATTGGAGCAATCGTGATCTATCTGAAGAAGGGCAGTTCATATCCTTTTCCTAAACCCAAAGACAAAGCTACAATTGTTTTAGGTGAGTGCAATAGGTTTATATAGTTCACAAAATCATTTTTTATGCAATTAATTTTTATTACGGACATAGTATAAAGTATACCGGTTGGTTTGTGGGGATACTCCTCAATACTCTCCCTTCTACATGCAGCAAAAAGAGACCTGTCTACGTAGCAAGAAGAGGATCATTATACGCTGGGAGGAGGAGACCTTAACTAGCCCTAGACACATTCAAAGAGGAGTATATATAAGCTGCCCTAGCCACAGTCCTCAAGGTTGAAGTAATCCACAATTAAGGGTGACACTTACACGCTATCAAAGGAGCCCTAATGAAGCCTACTAATCTATTGTTTGACGATGCTCTAAGGTTGATGTAATCCACAATTAAGGGTGACACTTATACGCTATCAAAGGAGCCCTAATGAAGCCTACTAATCTATTGTTTGACGATGCCCTAATCCGTAGTTATGATGAAGCCCTATTCGCAACGAAGGAGAGTTGATCAATAGTGCATCGATACACTGTAATAAGGACCCTAAATATGCAGTTTACAAGGGATTCTATTTATTGTCATCTAGCCGCAACAAAGTAGCCATCATACATAATGAAACTGGAATAAGTTAAGGGACAGTTTGAGCCTCCCTCTTGCAACTGTGTGAGGATGGTTGCTTCTTGTAAGGACGTCGAGTTAAAAGAAGCAGTGGATCAACCCTGTTGGGATATCATTGGAAGATCAAGAATAATTTTTATGCTCCTATAGGAAAACTATGTGTTAGGCTATAGGCCATAACACCCCACTCAAATATTTCTTATGGGTATTTGAGGGTTCAGATCATTAGCTTACTCTAACAAGGTGTTGTGTATAATGTTGTTGAGATCTAAGGCTAATTTTGATGACTATATGATGTTCCCTAGAGAAAATGGATTAATTGGTAGATGATGGGTAATAAGAACCACTGGTATTTCACATCTCATGTTTGTGGATGACCTGTTGTTTCCTAGAAAAATAAGTTAAGCAAACTACAAGCATTCTGTAACATACTTTCGAGATTTGGGGTGGCATCTAGAATTATTATGAACAAAGATAAATCTGGTCTCTGATTACTAACACTGATACAAGTAACTCATTTAGAAATTGGGAATATGAAAACATACCAGGAATTGGGAATATGCAAACAAATAAAATCCGGTACATTAGGAACCTGTGGAATGTGCTCCTCTCTAAGCATAAATTGTGGTTAAACCTTGCTTGACAGGGGTTTGCTGAATCATGAATCTATGCTCCTCTATAACTTAAATCGTTGTCAAACCTTGCTTTGGGCAGCCTTCACGCACAACCCAGTAAAATTAACCTAATACATGATCCATATTGACATCTAGTGGCTCTCAATTGAAACTACCAAATGAAATGGTATCAAAGGTAATTGTGAAATAATAATTAATAAGAACTTGGATGATATAAACAATTAGAAAAAACAACTCAAAAAGAAACTCTTGTTTTTTAAATGAGAGCAACTTAGAAACTCCCAAATGTAATGGTATGAAAAGGTAATTTTGACATAATAGATAATAAGAACTTGCATCATATGCACAATTAGAAAAAACAACCCAAAAGGAAATTGTTGTTTTTGAAATGGGAGTTTCTCAAATGGGATTTAAGTTTTAACATGAAAAGAAATTCACAAATTCAGCATTATTAAAATTTTAATTTCACAGAAAAAATGAAATTTTTAAAAAAAATGTTGAAAATTTAATAGCGCTTCTTAAAAAAAATTTTAAATATTAATTCCAATTTTTTAAAGATATTATTCCAAATTTCTTTTAAATGACAAAAATCATATTTTAAATTTTTTTGAGGCGTAAAAATTTCTGCTTACTTCTATGACGTGAACGGTGGGTGCGATCATCCAATGAACCATCCCATTCAAAGAAATGCCAACTTAAATATGAGAATGCATCCCAGAAGATTGAATCAGGTTCGACAACATAACACCACCTTACTGTGTCTGTTCCTGTAGTCTTTAGGGGCAATGGAATTTCATGCCTTACATTATCTCTGATGCTAACGGCCTTAACTTTTTTACAGCCCCAGGCCTCCAAATCTTTGGGCGAGTAAAGGTCGAAATTGTTCCCCAGTATGATGATCTTACTAAAATTGTCAGGCGTCCAATTCGCATCCAATACACTATCATAGAGATTACTTGAGCAGTGAGGCATTAAAAATAGCGTGGGTCTGTCCACTGTTCGTCTCCCGCCTTCATTAACCAGAGGAATTGTGCAGTTAAATTCGCTTATGACTCTTCGTTCTAGTGGCGACAGAATTGGATCGTACACCAATATATCATTATTTACCCATGGAAATTTCTCTCTCAATAAAAGGGCAAAAGCAAACTGCATCTGACAGGGCTCCACATGCTGTATTTTCCGCATCCTCGCATCTGGGGTTTTCCTCGTAGGAGTCAACCTTCCAACGCCTTAGAGAACCAGTTGTAATTGTGACTGATGAGGGTCTGTGCCTATCACCCTTTCCATTCGCGCCACCATCTCTGGGCTCTTCATTTGTTTCATACATTCCTCAAAAAACGGAGATTTCTCTAATTTTTCCTTAACGAGCTCTATATTCTTGGTTATTTCTTGAACTTTCAAATTGAATTCTGATTGAACTCGTAAAGTTATTTCAATGTTCTGGGTGTATTCATTAAACTCTTTATTATAATACGGGAAACACTTGTCGTAAGGGAGGTGTAATATATTGATAATCTCCTCAACTTTTGCATTCATTTCTGCGTCAGATCCCCTCTCCATGATAACTAAGCCAAACTCGTAGATCCAAAATGAAATATCGCCTAATGTGTCATCTACCACTAGATGTTCTATTTATCTATTTATA
>APFE030608233.1:126240-143403 GCA_000404065.3 Pinus taeda | reverse complement strand
TTCAAATTCCAAGGACTAACTACCATGGACCAAAGGTAAGTTTTCCCACATGAAATAAACTTTTCTCTGCATAAAATTCCGTGAACTTTTCTCCACATGAAATAAACTTTTATAAACTTTTCTCTGCATAAAATTCCGTGAACTTTTCTCCTGCGTACTTCTTAATTCTCATCATATTGAGAGCCATGCCATGGGTGTTGCCATCAAGTACAACATCTGTAACATATAACCATACCAGAAACATAATGCCAACACATGCACCACCTGTACAATTGGATGATTATATAATTGATAGTACTCTTCCCTGAACTCCAATCTCAAATGGGTAACTCTCAAATATGACATGCATGAGTTAATTATGAGTGAATCATCAGTTAAATAGTTGATCACTATAAGCAGCACCACACTACTATACCTCCCACTAGTTCCCCCAAGATTTGGAACTAGTTTAACTAACATTAACTCAGTTAAACTGAATTAATTAATTACAACTTGAAATAAACTCAACAAGGGATCCTATAAAGTAGTATAAACTCTACATGACTCAAGTTAGACCCTCAACTCAAATTAACTGAGCCAACTAAGTCAAATTAACTTACTTAACTAATACAAGTTGTCATGTGATGTAGAATTACAATTTTATTCCTATTTTAATTCAAGGAAAAAATTAAATTAGGATTTTCTTGTTTCATTTTCAACACTCCCTCTCAACAAGAAATGGATTATCTACTACCCCGATCCTACCTCTGCGAAACTCAAATTTTCATCTTGATAATCCCTTTTTCAAAATATCTACATCATGTTCCTCTATAGGAATGTACTCCAACAACATGATTCTCCTTTGCACGCAATCTCGTAGATCGTGATGTTGGATGTTGATATACTTGGACCGATCATGAAAAACTGGATTCTCAAAGAGTTTGATACAACTTTGGTTGTCACAATAAATCATTGTAGGTTCCATATGCTGACCAAATCACCCAACAAGGATCTTTCTCATCCAGATAGCTTCACAAGTTGCTTGACTAGCAGGAATGTACTCTGCTTCTACTAAACTAAGTGCAACTAACCTCTACTTCCTACTGTACCAAGAAACTATTGATGACCCAATATTGAAGTTTCCCCCTGATGTGCTCTTCCTATCGAATGGACTCCTTACCTAATCTACATCTTTGAAGACTTGAATCTTCACTCCCTATGTTCATTTGTACTAAATAACAAAAGTGAGTGGTGCCTCTGAGGTATCTCAAAACATGTTTATCTACCTTCCAATTAAGTTTGGTTGGCGTAAACATTGATTGACTAAGTTGGTTAACTACAAAACATATGTCTGGTCATGTGTTCACCAAATAAATAAGTGAAACCACAAGATCCCTGTAAATAGTAGTCTCCACTACTTCACCTAAAGTAGCATCTTCCTTCCTCCAATTTCCTACTAGAGGAGTCTCCATGGGTTTGTTGCTCTCGATGTGTAACTTCTTCAGTATCTTGTTAGTATACTTTCCATGAGAGACAAACAGTTCCTCATCTCCTTGTCATACTCCCATACCAAGGAAATAATGCATGAGCCCCAGGTCCTTCATCTCAAACTCTCTTGCAAGATCCTCTTTGCAAGATTTTACTAGCTTCTCATCACCTGTTAGAATTAAATCATCGACATATAATACTATAATCAACAATTTACCTTCAACCACAATATGGTAAAGGTTCACATCTGTTTCATTTTTGGTGAAGCCCAACCCAGTGAAATAGCTGTCAATCCTGGTGTACCAAGCACAGGGTGCTTGTTTCAATCCATACAATGCTCGCTTGAGCTTGCATGCATGTGACTGTCTATTGAATTTCTCAAATCCTTCAGGCTACTCAATGTACACCTCTTCTTCAATCACTCCTTTGAGGAATGTTTTCTTCACATCCATTTGATGTATATTCCATCCCATCTGCGCCAAAAATGCTAGAATAGATCAGATTGAAGAGTACCTTGCTACTGGAGAAAAGGTCTCCTCATAATCAATTCCCTCCACTTGAGATAACCCTCTGGCCACAAATATGGCCTTGTGTTTCTCCACACTCCCATATACTGCTTTCTTTACCTTGTAAATCCATTTGAAACTCACCACTAACTTTCCTAGTGGTCTTGGGACCACTTCCCAAACACTATTTCTGATAGTGGAGTCATACTCCTCTACCATGGAATTAACCCATACTAGTTGTTGCACTTCTTCCACGAATTAGGACGACTCAATCACTGCACTCTCACTCATCAAATCCATGTATCCAATGTACTGATATTGTGACCTCCTCTACCTGCGATGTGATGTGGTTTCTCCCACATTCTCTCTAGCATCATGCATCAATCTGTCAAATTCTTTGGTGTGCTTCCTTCCATGTTTGGAAGTATCTTCATGATTGGTTGCGTCCACTCTCTACTTCTCTACATGTGGTTACTCCACATCATCCTGAGGTTCTTCCTTTGGAGCTAAAAACTCCTCATATGCATGTTACTGAAGCTCCCTCTTAAGGGAACATCTCATGGCCTTCTCTTTATCGAACTTCACATCTCTATTAACAACTATCATCATGTGAGATTGTAGGTACCCCCAATAGTTGTGAGGTGTATTAGTGTACCCCACAAATATGCCCAACTCAGTTGTTGGTTCTAGCTTTTTCCTTACATCCTTTGTAACATGGCATTAAATTGATGAACCAGAGATCTTTAAGAGTGCCACATCTAGTTTATTACTTGAAAAATATTCTTCTCATGTACTCATCCCAAGAATCTAATGAGGACTCATGTTCTGCACATATACAGTTGTGTTGCATGCTTCAGCCCACAAGTGCAATTGTAGGCCCTGATCATGCAACATTTCCCGTGAAACTCCCACGGTACTTGTGTTCTTCCTTTCAACCATCCCATTATTTTGTGGGTTATGGGGTGTTGTTAATTCCGTCGAATTCCTTATGATGCATAGAATTTCTTGAATTCATTTGACAAATATTCTCCACCGTTATCGCTCTTGAGAGCCTTCACTTTCCTTCTAGTGTCTTTCTCAACAAGTGATCTAAATTCAAAAAATTTAGAGACCATCTTATTTTTTTCTACATGAAGAAAATCCAACACTTACGTGATAAATCATCTAAAAATGTTACATAATACCTATGCTTGGTCATGGAGGTTGTCGAGAATGGTCACCACACATTTGAGTGAACTCTTTCGAGGATTACTTGTGCTCTATTATCCTTATCATGAAAGGTGACTCTGGTATACTTCACCAATGTACACCCTTTGCATGTATCTCTCTGCTCTAGTGCACCCTTGGGAAGTCCTTTAGAAATATGTTGCATGATCTTCAAAGCTCTGTGGTGCAAGTTACCCAATCTTCTATGCCACAAATCACCGATGTCTCGGTTCTGCACCTTCTCTACTTTTGTGCTCAAAGCAACACAATCTTCTACATCCAGTTTGTAGAGGTTCTTCACTTGAACCCCGAACCGCTTCACTTGTCTTGAGGCTATGTGATGAAGGAAAGCCTTTCCTTTGCTAAATATCACATCGTAGCCACGATCCTAAGGCTATCGATGTCAATTGTTCTATATCTTCCATCATCTCCCATTTCGATGTGTGTCTGGAGGTCCTTCTCCTCCAAGTCACTAAAGAATTATTTGTTTTTGGTTATATGGAATGAGGCTCCACTATCCAGATACCACACACTACCCATCACCGATGTCACCATGCAAGTGATGAGGGTGAAATCCAACTCTAATTGTGAAGCAAGAGCTTCACTTGACGCTCCTCCTAAGGGATTCTTTCTAGCCTTCTTGTGTGGACACTTCGTGGCATATTGTCCCAGCTCATGACAATGAAAACACTTAATCTTTGACAAGTCCTTCTTCTTTTCGCCCTGACTGGAATCTGATTTGTCATGGGATGACTTCCCTTTCCCTTTTTTCACCTTTCTAGCTAAGGCATAGTTCTCCTCATCATCATGGTTGGATGAGGATCCATCTCTGGTGTTCTTCTGATCTCTTCTTGCACCAATTCGAACCACAAATGCTCCCACTCTGGTAGCTTATCCCTCCCATTTACCTAATCCTAGTAGTTGTGCCAACTCTTGGGAATTCCTAGAAGTGTTAAGCCAACTAGATCATATTTAGCAACTATAACACCAACACTTCCAAGCTCATCCCAACATTGGGTGAACTTGGTCAACTACTTTGGTATTGTGTCACACTTATCCATCTTGATTTTTCTAAGCTTGTTCTTCAGTGCCAACTTCTTATGGTCACTACTATTTTGAAACAGGTATATCAAGGCCTCCCACATTACATATGGAGTCTCCTTACTATGGAGGTTCAAGACAATATTATCTCAAACTCCTTCTAGAATAATCCTTCTCACCTTTGCAACACATTTTCTCCACTCTATCAGATCTTGAGAATCAGTTGTTGGAGGCTTAGGAATATTTTTGTCTATGAATTCCTTAAGCCCATTGTCTTCCAACACGTCCTCCATCATGTCCTTCCAAGAAATATAGCTCGCACTACCCTCAAGGGCATATTCGAGTCTCAATCCGTAGGACACACCCTGCTAACTATGAAGTATGATACTACAAATTCGATTTCATCTGCAAAAGAGAAACTCATATTCTCCTCTTCTATTCTGATTTCAGTGTGTAGAAATTCTTTGTAGATTCAAGCTGCTAATTGAAATTTACTAAAACAATATACTTGAATCTACTCTACTCATCAGCGGAAACAATTAAACGATCATGAAATCACAAAGCATAGAAGAGAAATAATTTAATCAACACATTACACAATGATTTCCTGGGGAAAGCCACAGGTAAAAACCCCTACTATTTGTTTATTGCATTAGTCAGAAAATATGAGAACATTAAAATGCTTTGCTCAAGCCCGAGCAACCTCTACACTATCTCTATTTGTCTCACAACTTCCTAGACAATCCCATGCCAATAATTAACCAATTTTATTCTTGCCCAAGTCCTTATTTCCTTGCGTTGTTTCCTTGGGAATTAGCCCCTATTAATTAGGGAAATTCCTCAATTGGAATTGTGCAATCTTCATAGGCCTTCCTCTCAATTTATGCACCACCTGTATAATTTAGATGATTATACAACTGATAGTACATTTTCCTTGAACTCCAAATCTCAACTGGGTTACTCTTGGATATTACATGCGTGAGTTAATTATGAGTGAATCATCAGTTAACTGGTTCATCACTGAAAGCAGCACCACACTACTATACCTCCCACTAGTTCCTCCAATGGTTGGAACTATTTTAACTGACTTTAGCTCAGTTAAACTAAATTAATTTATTACAACTCAAAATAAACTCAACCAAGGCTCCTATAAAGTAGGAGACACTTTACATGACTCAAGTTACACCCTCAACTCGAATTAACTAAGCCAACTAAGTCAAATTAACTTAGTTAACTAATACAAGTTGCCATGTGATGTGGAATTACAATTTTATTCCTAATTTAATTCAAGGGAAAAATTAAATTAGGATTTTCTTGTTTCATTTTCAACAGGAAGAAGTTTTATCATTAAAATCCCAATTTGCTTTTGTGATTTGTTGTCATATTTACAGGGAAAGAAGTCAAGTTTTTGGCAATTATCCAAAGAAGCAGCGCAACAAGTATTTGGTTCTTGGATGATTTCTAAACAGAATGGACAGGAATTCTATCAATATTATCATCGACCTTTCTACTAAAATCAACCTCAGGATGCAGCTCTTTCATGATCCATTGCAACATATTATGGACTTTTTTTACTATTTTGATTATACAGATGTTACTATTATGATGATCGTTTATGTATTTCTTTGTATATTTTTCTTTATTGGACTGATATTGTCCCATCATATATTTTTTGGGTTATGTGTATGGTCAACCATGATCACCCTTTTTGAGATATGCTCCTTTGAAGCATCTACAACATGTAATTTTCAATATATTATATAATGAAAGTTACGATTTTTCCTTGGGGGGAAAAACTTAAAACTAAAAAATAATATATAATCTATATATATAGTCATTTTGGCCCTCAAACAATCACAAGAAATTCCAAACCAAAGTTATTTTTGTTGAAGTGTCTTTGAACTGTCCCAAACCATATTTGGCTCCTTATGTTTTCTTAATGAAATGAGGTGTCAATTATGACAACATGAATGATCTTCAAAACTACCTTTTTCTTCACTTAGCTTTGATACCATGTTGGAAAATCAAAGTATTTGTAGACTATATTGGTTTTCCTCGACTTGATAATTATTTGCAATATTTTTTGGCAATTAATTATTATGTTTTACTTCTTCATCAAGAAATTATCAAAACATAAATATCACGAAAAAAATGAACACAAGATATAAGCTCCATGTTAAAGAAAAATCCCCCAACTTGGGGGAAAACCCGAACAATCCACCTGTTATAGAATCGAATAAAAAAGAGACCTATGAGACCCAAATACAAAAGTCCAACCACCTCCAAACTTCAAGTCATCCTTTCAAGACTCAAAGTCAACAAAAATATTATTTCTACAATTTCAGGATCTTGGCCTTCTGAAAAAAAATTTGTCAATTCGGCCTATACGGGTAGCTATAGTCCTTGGCCTCCTTAATATCATCCTGCAATTTTCGGTCTATATGATTAATTTCAATAGAAATTGTGAACAGTGTATAGATCTCAAATTAGACTTGGCTTTTCTTCTTGTCTTATAGGCTTCTCGATGTCCTTTTCATTCCTCTTCTTTCTTTCTAATTGAATCACCGTGGTCTCCCATTAACATGAGCTCCTCCTCCATATATACACTTCTTCAAAGGTCGAATAACTCATAGTCAAGGCCGACTTGAGCTAGGTGAGGGTTGACTTAAGTTTGGAGGGGTATCATGAGTTGAATACTTGTTACAGTTTTTTCCAAATGGGTCTTTTATAATGTTACATTGACTCATTGACTCATGATGGTGCTAACAACATTTCATTAATGCTTGACCTAATGGAATAAATATGAAACCCATGCTAAAATAATTATTCTTTTCTTTTACATGACACGAGTACTAAAACAATTATGAAGACCGAACCTACTTTTCCAACTTCCCACCACCAAGATACTTCTCAAAAAAATACAAAGATATGGACTATGGTCAAATGCACAATTTCACCTAGCTAAATGAGACATGGCTCACTTATTTTGGATTACAAGCCTCACACCACTAACTATAAACCATTACAAATAGAGAGACCAACATTCTAGATTATCTCTTAAATAAACAAGGTCCCCAATAACAACTAAACCTCAATCCTTCTAATCACTAAATAGGGATACAACACAATTTTTCCATCCCAGAACCGGTTCAGCATATAGCATGTGCACTAATAAAGTACGTGAAGATCCTTAGAGCTTATTTGAACTCTTGATTTATTTTTCCATAACACAATATACTTCAAAACTATTACAAGATAACATACTTTAATAAATACTCCTACATACATAATTCCTTCTCATGAGCATTCATTGCCAGTAATCAAACAAAACTAAATAATACTTCTATATCATCATTTGTATATATTTAGAAACCCAACATAACAACATTTATGAAGCTTGAACAAATAATATCATTTCATTAAAGACGAACAATACTTATTGATGTCACTTTATACTTTGCTAGAAACTGAAGAAGGGAGAGCACTCTCTAGCAAACTCAACTATACTATAGTTTTATTACAGTTGATTACCCTTGAGCTAGATCTGATGTCTTATGAGGAAGGCGTAATCAGAAATTAATAGGGTTCAAATCAGGGTAGAGGACATGAAGGTCACTTTACTTCACACAGAAATTAGTGATTTCCCTTTCAACCATTGATCCGAAGCCTGTTAACACTCGCAATATTTCCACAATGGGCTTGCACAACACAAAAGGGAGTCATTCTTTGATCTAGTTGTTCCCTGGTACTTCCCTTTCCTCAGTTCCTTTCATGCTTATTTCATATTTATTAATCAAAAATTCTCTTGAGTCATTAGCTTAGGCTGTAGGATTCAACATTGAATTCTTTTCCCATTTATGTAAAAATCACAACTCCAAACAGGTTGTTGTGACACATAAGGCTTTCTATCACCTCTTTTCTGAAGCCATGTTATTAGCACCCACATGTGGTTCTATTTTCCTTATCATGGGTTTCCTTTAGTATATATGTGCCTCTAATATTTTGCTTCCTACTCCCCCTAACACAACACACATTGCAACAACAATTCCCCTTGTTCTTTGCACCACACCACAGTTTTCTGTACGTAAATTAGGGGTATCCTAGTCTTTGATTACATGGTCATTTTAAAAATATCGAAGTGGGTATTGTGCCCATACTTTTAAACCAATTTAGTACCACTCCCATTGCTTCTCATAACCACTGGTAGTTGGGTAGTTCAACTACCAAATCCAAAATTTTGGAAATAGGGAAAAATTGATAGCAAATTCAAGAAAAATAGGAAACTTACAATTCCCCCGTACAACTTTCTCTTAAGCATCAAGCTTCCTGTTGGTTGCTTCCTTCTTAATATTTTGGCATATATTAAATAAAATGCATATTACATCAAATAAAGTTTGTCAAGATATCCATGTTGGCCATTTCCAATGTTATAAGTCTTAATTACAATTATAAAATTTGGGGTTTAAAACTGGGTGTTACATAGCTAGGAATTGGTCTCTTCCAACTTACAAATTTTATCCTTCAAGCCATTGATTTCTTCATGATGAAGAGCTTGTTGACAGTGTTGGATATTTCCAACATACAGGGGGTCTCGCCAATGTGAAGTCCCAATTAGACCTTACATTGTTTGGAGTAGGAGCCCCATCTGGAGTATCGGCCTAGCCACCATAACACAAGTGTTTTCCTTGGTTTAAGAGATTATACACATAAAATTTGAATAAGAAAGTAAGTTTACATTATGAAACACCAATTGCAATGTGTAAAAGGTGGCCTTCATGAGAGGGGAGACAAGAGTGAATCTCTAGAAGAAAATTAACAGTAACATCCTTAGAGAGGCCCATAAGAGCAAGGAAATATTAGTTAGTTATCTAGTGAAGTAGTTCACATAGACACAACGATCATTAGAGAATATACAACACACTTTCAAAGAGATAAGCACCAGATCCAATGAAGTAGTTCAATTTCTTTAATACATATGAAAATACTATATATGACAAAAATCTAAATAATAAGCTTACAACATTCATGATACATGCATGAAAGTGTGTTGGCTCAATGAGCTTCTGATTATTAGGTGAAAGATCCAAGTACAAAGTTACAATGGTGGTACACTAGCTCCAATAGTGTAGCATTAAGTCACTTCTTTCTTCTCCAAGGAATGATCTTCTCTCCTATGCCAAGTTGAAGAAGCCAAGGCTATATCTCCAAAGTCTAAGCCTCCAAAAATCAATTTAATTGAGTTATGAGGTTTCTTTTATAACAAAGGGAATGGTCTTTCATATCCCCTATGACTTTTGGGCTACCCTCATGACTCTTGGACTCCTAAATGACCTTTGAACTTCTATAAGACTCTTTTTCCCACATGTGACTTTACATATTCCACGTATGACCCTTGAACTTCCACCTATTTTACATTTTGTCATTTTTTGAGAATTTAATAATTACATCCACAAATGATGTGGAAAAACACATTGACACATTTTCCATTATGATAACACTTGTACAAGCCATAACTTGGAAATGATAACATGGAACTTCATGATGATGTGGCAATGCAAATTTGCACTCTTTGTTGCTTTGTCTTCAATCTTCATGAAATATCAGAGTAGTTCTTCATCCTCACCCTCCAAAGGGCCATGTATCAACATCGGTATCTTTTGAGTTATCGTGCAATGTCTTCAATCTATCTTGGTTCAAGATCTCTCCATGTCTTCATGATAGTTCTTCTTTGTGCTTCTTCTCTAAAAGTGATTCTTTGTTCCTCCTCCTTGACATCTTCCTTCAAAATCACCTTGCCTTGTTGAGGAGGTACACCTACCAATGTAGTTCACTCATGACAAGGAAAAATTAGTATTGAAATCATATATACTATCTCTGCCTTGTTCATGAAAGAAGTTATTTGTGATAATCCTGTGAAACAACTGAGAAAGAGGGGCTTGATGAGGATGGCATAGTTGAGCTCAACAGTGGCTGAGGAAAGCACCACTACTCACTAAAATTGTGCCATGCACTATGAGGAGGGGCTCTTCAGGGTCCGGAGCAATGGGAAAGTAAAAGAGACAATGTGATGAGATTGCTGACTGAAACTGCGCCATGTGTTAGGCTCAAGGGAGTAGGAGATAGTGATAGAGCAATTGAGCATCACAGTGAATGAGGGAGGCCCTGACTGTGGACTATAAATGCAACATGTTCTTAGGAGGCATGGCAGGACTTAGTCTTGGTGTAGTGACAGATTCTAGTCAACAAAGGTTGATGGCTTGCTAACTAAAAATGTGTCATGTGCTATAACTAAGAGGCGGACTTAAGGGAGGGAAAATTTTAATTCAATAGTGACTGACTGTCCAATAGAATTGTGCCCTGTGCCAAGGGAGGTAGGGATATAAATTCTTGATCCCAATGAGGGATTGCAATCAGTAGTGAAGGCAAGACTAGGCATTGTAACTGCGTCATGTGTTGTACTTGAGAGGGAGGCTTCCAGGCTAGTGCAGTTTTCTTTCGCAGTGGTTGACTATCCACTAGAAATGCAACCTGCACCCTGTGACCTATGCTAGTATAGTTTTCTTCTGCAATAGACTTTTTTTCCACTAGAAATGTGCCCTTCTCTCAGGAAGGCTCACTGGAAGAGGAAACTGCATAGTTGGCTAAGGCAAGCAACAGAAGGTAAGTCACTTTGCCTAGGAAGAGGCTTAATGCACTGTGAGATGGAAGAGACCTTGAATGGCACAGTTTTATTTTACAAATTTCCACTAGAAATACTCCATGCACTATACAAGGTAGAATGCTCAAAAACTCAATGCAATGAGTCAGTACAAGCAAGAAGGGTTAGGTGACTATGATTTGAATATTTCAATGTGCAATTATATGAATTGACCTTAAAGAGAAATCAGTGCACAATTATGGAAGGGAAATATCCCATCATTGAGGGTCATTGATAGGTTGTGCTCATCACTTGGCAAGAGGGTTCATATATTCAAAACTTTCACTGGGCAGGAGGACCAAGAAGAGCTCCAAAATGGCTGTGTGGGACCATTAGAGTAAGAAAGGGAAAAGCACCAAAACAGGACTTCAACATGGACCACACACATGAATGACATCAATGCAAGCTAGGAGGATGCAAAATACTCATGATAAACAATCACACCTTGAAACGAAGCAAAGGGACACTTATTTCTAAGCACGACAATTGAGACAACACATTGCAACACTTAGAATACAAGTTGCGACACAAGGGTAGATTGCGATTAGAAAATGTGCTAATCTATAGGAATGTGTCTAAAATATTATTATGGTATGTAGGACCATCTAATATAGGAGGTTGGGTTATAACTACCTATAGTGATGTCCAAAGGTGTGACAGATACAAGAGTGAAACTAGTTCAAAGCATCACTTGTGACAGTAAGAAAAGTGAAAACGGCACTTGCAAAAGCTAAAGAAATTAAAGGCAACACATGCCAAAGTGAAGATAACATGAAAAACCCACTTGTTAAAGAGAAAGGAAGTAAAAATGACAATCTTGAAAGTGATAGTGCCACTTGTGAAAGCAAAGGTGTGCAAAAGAGACAATTAGGAAAACTCACTGAAATAGAAGTTCAATTGCAACCAGAGTGAGGGAGATTGTCAATGGAAAGTGCGCACTGACTATCGACATAGGTTGAACATTGTGTAGGCACTGTTCTCATGGACTGTACAATCATTGTCAAGAGTGACTACGCAAGCACTATAACTAATCATTGCACAAGCTCTATTTCTAGAGACTACAAAAGCCTTACTCTCATGAATTGCGCGATGTTTGTCTAAGCTTGCAAAAAAAGGGTGCGCTTGTGGATTCATTAAGGACTGAACATGTGTAAGAAAGTGACTTTGACACTTAGAACTCAAGAAGAAGACTTAAACACTTTGCACAACATTGACCAACCACAAAGTGACCATGGGACGATAAATCACAAGACCCTCAGTAGGCTCCAAAATTCAAGTGTAGGAAAAATTTTGGAGGGTGTTTGTCACAATGAAAATAGAGCCTTAACCTTTTCCACTATATCACAAACAAGGTCATCCTTGTCATAAAAAGGAGCTAAATTTTTCCATGTCTCTCTAGGGTTTTCTTTACTTCTATAGTAACCTATAGATTGTCTAAGATAATTTTCCCAATGAGACCTCTTTCATGTTCATAGTTCTCTTCCCATACATCTATTTATTTAACATCACTCAGTTCCTTGTTGACACCATCAACAATGAGTTGGACATTTTTTCCCTTGAGAATTTTAATCATCTTTCTCTTCCAAACAAGATAATTATGCCAATTAACTCAAGAAATGAAACAATCTTTGAAGTCATGTTGTTAAGAGAAAAAAATGAAAAATTGGTGGTAAGAAAAAATAAATAACCCAACAAATTCAACTACATTAAGATCTAAATGATGGATCAAACAACTGCCATAGTCTATGCAAAGGAAAACAGATCCAGACACTACGTTAATGGTATGTATGTTGTATATAATCATATCTATGCATAGAAACATTAGATCTATGTTAGTAAAATCAAATTTGTTGCATTATAGGGTCTTACACTGAAGGAGAGGGCCTTACAACGAATAGTACACTACAAAAAATCCCTTTCTATCAATTAAAAGTGTAGCAGTTGAATTGCATGATTGTTAACCAAATCAATAAAAAATTTGTGAAGGTATGGCCATCGAGTAGAGAGCAAACCCTCATATGCTAAAAATTGTGTTTGTACACTGCAAGAGAAGAGTAGATCTGATATGTAAATAGTATGCATTAGGAAAAGGGATAAATCATAGTACCTATGGAGAACCATGGGTATAAACTTGTAAATTTTCTTACATGAAAGCATGGTCATACAAATTTAGTAAGGGGGAAAATGTTGAATAGTATAGCAAATATGCATTGTTCATGTTTTTATGTAAAGAAAATAAATAAATAAATAAATCTTGGGAGTCACCAAATCTAAAAATGTGCTCCAAAACTTTAGATTTAATACACACACACACACACACCTAGGCTTGGCTATGCTAGGTAAACTAATTCATTTTGGGAAAACAAAATCTAAACTTAACAAGTGGATAGTCAATTTTGACTAAATTCTTTGTTCTAGACACAATCATGGGGGTTAGATATGCTAAAAATATACACATAAATTGTGAGATTTGCTTAGATCTGGTGAAAACCTAAGTCATTGTCTAGATAATATTGTAGATCCACACGGGAAGGGTGTGCTAAAGAATAGATATGTTGAATTCTAATGCAAAAAATTCAATATAGAACTTATTCAAGGAGATAGAGCTTGATAACCTAATACAATTACCATGTTATATTAGGTAAATATACAATAACATATAACAAACAATATAACTAGTCTAATCTCCTATATAAAACATTTGAAAACAATAAATCAAAAACAAGAGAAGGGACACTATATTTACATAGTAAAAGCACAAAATGTAAAAACATCCTTGGAAGTTATGCTTCTACTCTTTAGGAAAATTCTCACATGTGCATTATCTCACATTACATTCCTGCATCTCATAAGACCCCCTTCACATTGATTACATATGAGAGAACAAAAGGAGAAAAATTCCAATGATGCATGTGTGATAAACCCTTTTTACAAGATAGTGAGTTATTAGAATAACTTGGTCTAAGTTTACAAAATGCCATAGGTATGTATATAAGAGAACTAGGAAATCATCAACACATTATAACACATCTCACTTTGTAGTTGATGAAAAAACATTAATCTGATATCAAATAAGCCTAAAGTTCTTAAAGAGGGTTAAATCAATACAACTAAATAACCGAAGCTATGAATGGTTTCTATAGACAATTAAGTAATAATTAGATAAGGTATAAGATGGCATTCCTCTCAAATACAATTATAAAATATATCTAATTTTTTTCTAGAGATGTCAAAAGATAGAAACAAAGCTCTTACCTTTGGGTTTCTCCACCATTTACCAAACTTTTCACTACTTCAAGACTCAAAGATATGCAATCCCCCTTATGAATTAGGAGGAAATCCATAAATGAAAGGAAAAGTAATAAAATTAAACAACATGTTGTCTTTCTTTACTCTTTGATTGGTAAAAATTGGTTAGAGCAACCTCTTTTATAAGTGAAGAGGAGCCTAGAACCATATTTCAATACAATGTGTTCCTTGAAACCATGGGTTTAATGCCATTAGATCTCAATCCATGGAAAGTTGAACCATGAGTAATTTACAATAAATAATAATTTATCCTTGTATTTCTCAACAAAGGTATTATTTTACAATGAAATATTTCAAAAATGTCCTTTAAAATTGGGTGCATTACAAATCAATGTGCTATAATTTGAGCCCTTTCCTCAAAACAAGGTGATAATTAGGAATGTGTACAAAGTGGATGCCAATACAAATATTCTTGAAATAGAATCTTCATTTGGAGTGGGTATGAGACCCTTTTGCAACTTGTTAGGTAGTGTGAACCTAATGGGCCTTCTTGACAAACATAATCATGGTTGGTTTATTAGTTTGTCTAAGTATGCCATGGAGGACAATAATGAACCAACACTTGCGTCAAATCTTAGGTGAAATTTTTCTTTTTGGGAAATTACAAGGTGTGCTAGTTTGATATACTTATGGAAAGGTAGAAATGAATCCCTCATGACATGACCCTCAAAGCTAGATTAGGTATAAATAACTCATCATTTTTATGCCTAGCTTTGAAGCTAGAATTATTTTAACAACCATTCTTAAAAGGCAGTTGGGAGAATTGAGTTTCCATTCCTCAACATTAGTTAAAATAACACTAAATAATTAGGTGTTAGATTTTTTGAACACATCCCTTTTGTTTGATATTGTTTAGAAAATCTAGGGACTAGGGGAGAGTTTCATAATGAGGTAGACTCAAGCTTCTTTTATTTAAATCATGTTCTTCGCCTCTTTGCACCTTTATATATTCTATAGACAACCATGAACATTTTCCACTTTAATCAAGCTCTTAATGCTTACATTGACCATTTAATTATAACTCTTGGGATGCCAAGCATGAAGGGGGACAACTCATTTTTCATTAATGAAATGGATGTGAATGAAAAGAATGGAAAGCATCATGTAAGAGAGGGATATGGAACAATACCTAAGTAGGCCACCCAATAACAAACTTTTCCATTAGAGATGGCACCCTTCAATGAGAAAACCATATCCTGTGACAAGAAAAACAAATAAATTGAGGGGACAATGATGTGTACTAAGCACTACTTCAGTAAACACCATTTTCATAAATCACTCAAGCTCATAACATTGCCCAATTATACTTGATAATTGCATTCCTTATGTCATCTGAGTTCAAGGAATGCTTTTGATAATACATGGTTGAGTGAGCATGAGTAGGCTTGTGTTGATGAGTGAATATCACTTCAATAATTCCACAACCATACACTCCTAGTGGGGTTTCTTCAAGTAATTACCCCTTGTGGGCTAACACTATGTAGTTGAATCATCGGCTTCATTGTTAAAAATTCCTTGGAGATGACCATACATAATCTATGTTCCTTACATTTATGCCATGGGAACTATTTTTCATCACAATTATCACAAAAACCTTTTAGTTTATGTTTCACCGTTTTTACCATTGTCAACTTATGGACCTTAAGGGGTGGAGCGAGATATTGATGAAAGCATCATGTATGAAAGGGATATGGAACAATGCCTAAGTAGGCCACCCAATAACAAACTTGAGCATGAGAGATGGTGCCCTTTAATGAGAAAACCATGTCCTATGACAAGGAAAACAGATAAATTGAGGGGACAATGATGTCTAGCAAGTATTATTTCAATAAACACCATTTTCATACATCACTCAATATCATAACATTGCCTAATTACACTTGAGAATTGCATTGCTTCTGCCATCTAAGTTCAAGGAATTAGTTTGATAATATATGGTTGAGTGAGCATGAGTAGGATTTTTTTGATGATTGAATATCACTTCAATAATTTCACTAGCATGCACTCCTAGTGGGGTTTCTTCAAGTAATTACCTCTTGTGGGCTAACACTATGGAGTTGACTTGTAAACTTCATTATTAGAAATTCCTTGGATATGGCCATACATAATTTATGTTCCCTACATTTATGCCATGGGAACTATTTGTCATCACGATTTTCACAAAAGCCTTTGAGTTTATGTTTCACCATTTAAACCATTGTCAACTTATGGACCTTAAGGGGTGGAGCAAGATCTTAAGGAGGCACAAATTTTTGGTGAGGTTGTGGAACAAAGTTTGGGTGTTTCAATCAGGCATGTGTCATACCCTATGCATGACAATCTAGTTGAGATGCCTCTATTCAGGTGGTTAGGTGATTCATCTCAACATGGTTTTTTATATCCTCCTGGAGACTATCAATAAAACATAGCTTGAAAAGTTCATTCACAAAATTTTCTATTTGGATGCCAAGTACTTAAAATCATCAATATATATTCTTCCACTAAACTTGTTTGACACAATTTGATAAGCAACACCACAAAATTAATATCCTTTTCAAAGTATGTAAAAAGGGCTTTTGTACATTGCTTTTATGTGATGTATCACATAGATGTTTTGTTATGCCATTTTGACCTATGTCATATTCTTGATCTAGATATAAACTTGTTATCAAGAGTTTCAATAGGTCCTAGCAGTATACTTAACCTCAAAACTTCAAAACATTCACATATGTAGTGAAAAACTCAATAAAACAAGAGAAAAGTGAGATAAACCCTAAAAAAGATTTGTTTGATAATTAAAAAATAGAGAGATATGTTCACTTGCTTCTTCTAGGAGATAACCTCCAAGAGTACTACTCCAAATACAAGGAAAGATCTTGAAAAAACAATAGATAACCTTCTACCCTATATATTTCTATTCATAGAGATTATTAACCACCTATGGGCCCACTTACAATG
>APFE030608233.1:44926-83722 GCA_000404065.3 Pinus taeda | reverse complement strand
ATAACAATAATAATGTAAGGGCACAATAATAACAATAGTGGGTTTCTATGGGGCACAATAGTAACAATATGGGTACTACATGGGTACATCAATATAATAAGTGGGTTGTACTAATAACAATAAGGGGTTGCACTAGTAGTATAGGGGCCTAACAAAGAAGAAGATGAAATAGGAAGTGGAAGAGAGGATGAAGGATAGAAGGATGAACAGAGGTCTGAAACTCATAGCAGAGAAGAAGAAGAATCACCAAGAGTGTCTCCAGAGCCTATAGAGAAAGAGGCAGTAGCTTCTCTAACTGCCCTAAGTACACCTATCAAATCAAAGGGAAGAGACAAATACAAATCCCACTTTACTTTAGGACAAGAAAGAGCACCAAGATTAGGTAAGGGAGACCTCAAACCCCTACCAAAACTCCAATTATCATAGATGACTCACAAAAACAACAAGAAAAAGCAGTCCCTCTAAAGAAAAAGGAAGGAGAAGGAACATCAAAACAAGCTTCTCCCAAGTATACAATCACCTATGTTAGGAGGCCTGTCACAAGGTCAACCTCATCAAAAGGAAAAGGTCTCCTACAGGAGACACAGTCAGACCTATAGGAAGTAGAGATAATCCTACAGGAAACTTTATCAAACCTACAGGAAACACAGAAAAGAGACCAGGAAGGAATTACTCAAGAAGAAACAGAGGAAGAGGACCAAGAACTAAAGGAGCCTAGCCCACAGCCAAACCTCAGCTCCTACTACAGGTTCATTGAAGGAGGTAGGGTGATACCACAGAATTTTTCCATTCCTCTATTCTTCGAACTTGAAAAAGAGAGGGAAATGACACATAGGTGGATGCAAATTGCTAAATCAAAAGGGGTAGATGATGTAGGCCACATGGAGGAGAAATTGCAAGAGATGGGCAAAGAACTGAGAAGCATAAGAGATAGAGAAGCAATAATGAAATCTCAGTTAGAGGCTGAGAACACATGGCTAAGGAAGTAGCTACAATAAATGGAAATCCAATTGGAAACTATGGTCAGTCTATCCATCGAGGAAATCTAGTGTAGGATGCCAGCAAAGTCATATGCCCTATACCTCAAGGAACAATGGCTACAATTCCAAATAAATACCCTAACATAAAGAGGAACTATGCCTTTCCAAGACTACAGACAATTCATTGACCTCTATATGATCAAAGCACCTTGGAGGATAGAGCAAACATATCTGAGTTCTACCTACACAATTTAGCTTTGATAGATTTAAATGTGTGGGACCCAAATCCAAAGCTAGGGGACTTGCAATTAATGGCCTTGGCATCTTGGATGAATCATGAGGAGGAAAGAGCTACAGAGATGAAAAAGGTATTGAAAAAATAAGAGGCATAACCCCTTATGATCAGAGCAGAACAGTCTAACCCAATGGTTGTCATCAGCACTCACAACCTCATTGCAAATGATCCTAAGCTTGCACCAAGGTACCTTACTATACAAGAACAGACATTCACACACTTTGAAGACATGCTAAGATTGCTAGGAGATGACAACCAGCAAGCATGTCAAAGGAGATGGAACACCTTACCTTATAGCCTAAAAATCAGAGAATATCATTCTCCTCACAGAATGAGGGAGGCACTAAATAAAACCCCAATGTATAAGAAAGCATTACAAAGACTCAAAGTCAATTGGATTTGCTTGAGGATCAGTTCACCATTGCTTTTAGGAATTTTGGTTGGAAGAAAATAAGAAGAAGAAATAAAGCAATGGGAGGAGATAGAGAAGAATGCAAGGATTATTTCATAAGAGGAAGAGACTACAGTAGAAGCATGGGATGTCAGGGAAGCCACCAAAGCAATGAATGAAATGGACATAGATTGAGTTGCTCATAGGATGAGAAACACTTTCAGTAGGGGGTGATGATGAGGCTCATCAATGGGTAAAATATATGGACCTTAATGCACCTCCAGCTTACTAAAATCAACTCTTCTCATAATTCTTTACATGTTTTAACTATATTTTTCTTAATGAGATGAGTAAAAGTAAGATGTCATGTCTAGTGGTCTAATATGCATTGATTGCAGGTTTTTGGAGCAAATTATGGCTAATTAGGGTGCAGGAACTCGAATGAGATAAGAAGGAGAGATTATAGGAGATAACATCTCCCTCATTAACTCCTCACTCACTCAAAGATCCCTTAATCAAATCACACCATCTCGGAGTTGTAGGTAGCCGAGTCATGAGGATCATTGGCAGCCAAGCCAGTGATAGGTAAGAACCAGTTAATCTCAAGATTGGGAGCCAAGCCTCCCTAGATTTAAGGAAGTTGTTGGAAACTTAAATTGTATAAATAAAGAGGCCTAGAGCCTCATTAGGATTTAGAGTTTTTATGCAAGAAAGATAAGCAATTTTCGAGTTGAAGGATTGTGACCAAACACTATTATGTATTTTTTGATATCTTAATGAAAATTAGCAACATCCCCTTGATCCATCATTGAGTTGACTCAGAGGGTTGGAGCTCTTGGGTTAGGTCCCAACCCTAGCAGCAGAGGTTCCTCTTACTGTACTTGTATGTTTAGGTTATCTCATAGTTAGTTGTTAACTTGATTTTGGTGTTGTTAAATTGCAAGTATTGGTAGATTTGATTAGTTTTCTTCCATTTGTGAATAGCTCTAACAGTATCATTCTAGAGATAAGAAAATATTCAAAAAAGGCTTATAACATGTGGATATTACCTCATTCATCCCTTCCTGGGCCCATGGCTTGAGGAACAACTCCCATTTAGCCCAAAAAGACAGAATTCTGATTTCTTATGAAACTTAGGGTTTTCTACTAATTAGGTCACCATCTTTCAATTTTAGAAGATAGGTTGCATTTGTCATTTCTGATATCTCAAGTTTTGCATTAGATCTCATGTGCTGTCATAATAGGTTTCAATCATTCCCATGCATAAACTTGGCAAATAAATTATGCAAATTCTGTTTTCTTATATTTTTGTAAACCCTTCTTGTTTTGAGATGATTTATGGATAAATTTCAACACTGATGTATATTCTGCAGGAGTTTATACATTGCAGGAATACCTTATGTCCTCAGCCATAGCTAAACCATATCCACCCATGATCTCCAAAATCCACTAAGTTCTCAATTCGAGTTATCATTTTACAAGGAAAACTTTCCATGCTTATTGAGCAAATCCAACCATCATAAAGCTTTGGTTTTGAGTTCTGAGTGAGTACCTACCACTCCCTTGCCTTATTTCCTCCTTATCACCTTCCCTAAGCTCCATACCACCTTCCAAACCACTCCCTATGCTTTCTTCATGTTCCTGTAGGAAAACAGGGGATCTTGTAAGTGAACTAGGACATCCTGTAGGAAAACCTGTAGTGGCCTGTTTTGAGCCCGAATTATGAAAAAACATCACTAAATCTAGGACTCGACCCTGCTTGCCTCCCAAGCCATTTGAACCATTGCACTCATATCCCTCCACACCTATCTCACCTGCCATGCAACCAAGAGGGATTAGCATTCACATTTTTACAAAAAGATTAAAAAAAAAAAAAAAAAAAGAGAGAGAGAAAATCTTTATATTCATTCATGCACACAACAGTTAAGTGCTTGTTTATATCAGATTTCATACTTAGGTTAGTTAATATTTTGCATCTGTTAAATTAGAATTCTTTTGAAGGCAAGGTATATTAGAAAATAGCTAGATGAGTTATGTGTTTTATAGGCATCTATTTCAGTCTTTCATTACTGCAATAAGTAGCATTTCAATTCTCTCAATTAGGGTAAAATTCTCCTCTACCAATTGGTAATCAAACTTCTTCTAAATCAATAGAAGGTTGGTTTGAGAAGCCCTATTGGTCTATCGCCCCATCTCAGCAACAACAAAGAGTGGACCCATTACATCTATTTGTGTATACAGCACTGTCACCTCCAAGTTTGTACGAACCCTGGGTTGATGAAGTAAAGTTGGTAGCCCCAGGAGTTGCAGCATCCTTGCTACAATATTGGTGCTCATCAAATCCACTTGTGTAGGGTAGAGGATTGTGGTGTCAAGTTTATCGAGTGTGGGGCCACACTCCATAGAATTGTCTGATGATGCAGAAGTATGAAGCATGAAAGGCACTTTATTCTTTGATTCTTATAAATTTGTGAGGTACGATATCCACCATTGTCACACATTAGAATTTATTTTAGATCACACCTTTGATTCATTTTGGGTACAGGGACCCAAAGGAACTGAGACAACATTCACTTGTTTCAATCAATTAGGGTAAAATCATACTGAACAATACAATCAACCTAGTCGAGGATATGGACTAGAAGCTAGAGGTTTAGGAGGGCCATCCCAAGGAAGAGGTAAATTTGGGCACAGTCAAGGAGCAATTGTTTGTTATAATTGTGGACAGGAAGGACAACTTGTGTAGGATTTCCTTAATCCTTCTTGTTCATGAACATATTGTAGACTGTTGGGCCATTCAACCGAGAATTGCCCACAACTTATTTCCAATTGGCAAGAGAGGAAAAGGCCAAATATGTAGATGATAGCAGTTCAACCCTATAGATCCCAACAATGGGTTAGCACAGTAATTAGGAAGGTGTTAGAACTAGAGCGAATGTTGCGAAATCTGGAATTTTGTAGTTGCATTGGGTTACAAGGGTGTCTGAACCTCCTCCAAAATTTGATCCTGTTTATGAAAAGGAAACCTACAAAGAAGCTTGGAGGGAAATAATCATTGCAGAATGGGACAAACCAATGGTAATCTGTGAAGCAATTATGATGATTATCTACAATGATATTTCTTGCAGGGAACCTGTGACAGCGGCAGATATAGTTCAGAGGTTTCTCCAAAGATATATTGAGTTGGTGAAGGATGCACGAGAACTGGTGAAATTTAGGAAGCCAGTAGAACAATGCACCAAGGAATATAAATTAGATACTGTGTGAGCGTTGTCACGTTGTAAATCACGTATCCCATGGAAGAGAACAAGTAAGGAATTCATATTTGGCACATAGGTTGGAGAATCTGATATGGATAATATGATATTAGACTTGGGGTCCAATGTAAATGTTTTTCCAAAGAGTACTTGGGAGATGATAGGAAAACCACAGTTAACTTGGTCCCCCATTTAGTTGGGATTAGCAAATCAATAATGTATCTTCCCCATTGGTAGAATGATAGGAGTGTTAGTAGACATTGATGAAGCAATGAGTATTGTTGATTTCAAAGTTATAGAAATCGTTGATGACACCGATCCATACCCATGATTTTTTGGGATTAATTGGGCATTCGATAATCAGGTGATTATTAATGTAAACAAGACGCAAATGATTTTTGAAGGTGGATACATTTGGGTGATAGCACCCCTGGATCCATGAGAAGGAGACTGCTATATTGAAACGGTTAAAGGTGAGATGAGTGGGGAAGAGTTGGAGACAAACTACAATGTGATAGCTCATCGGGAATATTATGTGAACCCTACCACAGATGGAGTGTTGAGTTGGCATAGTGTTGATTCTTGTGCTTCTGATTCAGAAGAAGCATTGGAAAAATGGCATAACAAACTAAATTAGGTTAGCACTCAAAGGTGTGCACACCTCACTAGAGTAGTGTGTTGGATAGGGACCAAGGTAGATAGTCTGCCTCACTTTAATAGATTGTCCGAGGTGACTATTTTTGTGCAAGAGTTCAAGGACCAGATAGCTGAGCACATGAGGATGCCCACACTAGACGTTTATTTGTGTGCTACCCCAACCATATGGTGGATTTTTCATAAGTACCAAGCCGTGGGTGGGAAATAGGGATGATAGTTAATGTGCATCATATTTAGGACCAATTATAAGGTCCCTTGGGAAAAGTATTTAGGCATGGAATGCCTAAGGGAACACTTAAACAATGTGTCACAACGTGGATGAGAGAATGTCTGCCACAACAGGAGTGGGTACCTTGGTTTGTACATTTGTCAGAATTACTCCTACAAATTGGTATATTGAGTTGGAGGTGTGCAGAGTAACGAAGAACTAGAATGATATGGCAAAAATTTTTAAGGCTACCTTCAGTTTTGATGCGAAAGAGCTAGCATTCGATGAGGCTTTAAAATTGTTGCAACAAAAAAATTTCACCTTAGGAGAACCATCAATGTTGGAAAGTGTATACTTGTGCCTTATGCACAAGCATTCACAATAGATACAAGAGTTTATCAAGTGTTATAATATAGAGGAATAAGGTTAAGATAATAATGATCCCAAGAATATACAAATTCCAAAGGTTGAAGGGAACATACCATAGGTGGACCGGAGTTGTAATCCACCGAGTATGTGCAGCCTATCAAAACCCAAAAAGTAAACATTGTTATAGAGGAAAGTCCTAAGATGGCTGCCATAGGGGATTACTAGGATAATGAAATGGTAGAGAGGGTTCCAAATATGTTGTGCGAGTACCAAAACTTGTTCCCCAACACGTTCGAGGAAATGAAGGGGAATGTTAGGGAACTAGATGAGATGAGGATTCCGTTGAGGCCTAATACCAAGCCTGTGAAGCAGTATCCCTATTGGCTTGATCCCTTCTATAAAGAGAAATTTAAGAAAGAGTTGGATAAAATGTTGCAAGCTGGAATCATTGAACCCGTGGAAGAGTCTAAGTGGATAAGTCTAATGGTAGTCAAGAATAAGAAGATGAGGGAAAACAAAAAGTACCTAGAATTCCACGAGGGAAGTGGTGTAGGCATAAAAAGATGAAAGGAGATATATTCATGTGTACATAAATAAAATGTGTTTCTTGTAGCTAAACTTTAAGTCTATGTTAGTTTCTAGAGGTAACAGCTAACAATAGTTGTTGAATGTGCTAGTTATATGGTGCGGAATAAAATTGCACTGCATGTTGAAGTGTATTAATGTGCCTTAGAGGGAGTTATACACAATGATGGGGCCAGATTAAACAACACATAATGTTGGGGGCAATCCAATCAGAGAAAAATTGCATGAAAAGATTGAACGGTCTGGCAAGAATTAATGCTTTAACCCTGGATACCTTATCGATAATGTACGATAGATAGATTCGGTTGAGGTAAGAGTCAGAATGACTATCCATGTTATGGCAATTATGACTAAAAATAGAAGAAAGCAATTGAGATTATCACTGAATTAGATTTTTGCAGTAGGAAAAATTCGCAAACCTTCAATTCAACCCACTAAGCATCGAGATAACATGATTAGAAGAGGATAACATTGAGATGGATAGAATAAATGGGAAGGAATTAGTATGAATGTGAGAGGTGGCATGTGTATGCCATCCATTCGAGCTGAACTGGAGAGAATTTTACCTACATCCTATACAAAGGTGCATCAATCAGAATCTGTAAATAAAAATGGAGAATCCAGTGTAATGATCATTGATGAGAGGGGTCGAAGGATGTGAGGGTTATAAAATGACACATAAGGAATGAGAGCTAGTAGAGGAACCAATAAAACAACTTTCAAAGCTTAAGAGAGTACATAAGAGTAGAGTAGACCATGAGCGAAGAAGAAGGGCATCACAAGAATTTTGTGAGGAATATGCAGTGTTACAATGAGAATAATGGAGGACATGCAGAGAGAAAATTTCCACATTACTCACCACTATAAGATGACACGAATGTGGAAGAAGAGGCTATGTTGGAAGAGAAAAAATAGCTAAAAGAGGGTAGGGGGATTTCTCTAGTGGTCGTGGCCCAATTGCACCAAACGACCCAGATAAGAGAGGATACATTTTACTCAAAAGGATTGTTTACATGGTAGACCATAAGTGCACTTACTAATTTTAACCCAACATGGGTTATTGGAAGTCCCTCCAAGTATATTTTGCAGGTTTGTGCAAGGGTAGTCCCTGCGAGGAGCGTTGTGACAGTGGAACGGGGTTTCATCCTCATGCATATAGGGGTGGCATGAGGAGTCATGGAGAATAACCCCTACCTTGGTGGGTAGATAGAATAGATACCGCCTTGAGGGTGTGTATGTGGCCATCTAACTTAAGATGAACCACTCCTCATATAACCCTCAAGGTCCCTTGAAGAAGGTAAGAAATTAAAAGTCTTGTTGAGAGATGTGAAGGAAAAGAGAAGGTAGAGCCGCACAAAGAAGGAAAAGGTCAAGGATAGATATAGAAATTTATCCTAAAGTAGAAATCCTAACTTAATCTCTTTATTGATGAGAGCTATTGTAGAGACATGGAGCATGACACTCCCCTCTTATTTGATATCGGAGTTATAAGACAACCAGACTAGCTAACTACTTTTGCAAACTGCTATAATAGGAGCATAAAGTCAAGCTCAATAAGCATAGAGGTTCCCAAATCCATGGTGACGGGAGAAGGACTGAGTGGCTCGGGACAAGCCACAATTTTGTGTTGGTGGCCCATTGGAGGCCAATTTATTTTTGAATTTTTGCTAAATAGTTATGAAGGTGACAACACAAAGGATAGGGTAGCATGATAGAGTATTTAGTGTGCAATAGTAGATACTAGCGTAGAAGGAAGGGACATGGCGCAGGGAGGCACCATGTGGGAAAGAGATAGCAACATCCCGCAAGTGGGAACATGTGTGGATAAATCAAGTAGTTAGGATATTGTATATGGTGGAGAAAGAGAAGAGGGATGTCGTGGTAGGAGAGGTTGAAGATATTTGCAGAAGAGAGGAAGTTGGAAAAGTGGTGATAAGTGGGTAAGAGACATTTCCAGTTGATGGTTAAAGTGGAATAGGAAAACTAGGGAAGGGATGTCAAAAAATAACCCAATGGTTAGATGGCAGAGAGAACAACTAGAAAAGTGGAGAAGCAGGTTGAAGGAGATTGAGAAGCTATAATGAACCAATATAAGGACAGGTTCAAGACAAAGTGAGGGTTAGATGATTGGACCATGTGTTGTAGAAGAAGAAGAAATGGTTGTTGCAAATGTGTCTTTTTTTTTTAGTAGTTCCAAATGCTAGTGCTTGTGTCTATAGATGCCTTGCAGCACAAATGTAAACAAAATAGCCTATGGTGGAGTCTGCAGGGTTTTCTATTGTATTTGTTGTCCTAATATACTTTGAGTAATTAATGAAGGTTGGTGAGTTGAGTTATACATGGTATATGTTGTAGCCCCTTGTGTCTCTATTTATTTTATGATGAGGTAATAGAAAGAATGATGGCCTACCCCTTTTATATTGATGAATGCATGTGTATGTTTATGTTACTATGGTTTGTTCATTTATCATTTTCTTAATAATCTTATACCGAGTTGAATACCTTTGAGTGGTTCTAATGTCTGAGTGAACTAATGGTCTAGTGATAATTCGATATGTTAAAACATTCTAGTGATGAACATCATGTCACTTTGATTGATGCCAAAAAGAGTGACAAGAGGAAGAATATATCTCAACCATAGTCTTATTTTTTATCATGAAATGCACAATAACCAATGAGCACAAGAGCCAGTGAAGCCCTATGCAGTGTGAAATCTCAATATGCTATGTGTATGTCTCATAAATGTTCAAGTCTTGCATTGTAAATCGAGGTTATAATGTTTTAGGGTTCTAACAATCCCATATGAATGGGGAAACCTAGTTCCAGTAGTCCCCCATTAGCATCTTGGATAAACCTTCATCCACTCTATGGGTGATGCCAAAAGGGCTGATGTTGAGTGGGTTTTTTGGTTGATTGCGAAACAAATACTATGTATGATAGAATATCACATGCCAACATTGACGTGGGAAATTGTTGTCAAAGTGCTTTTATAGGTGCCAAGTGAAATCTTCATTTGTGTGGAAGAAATTTTGTTTTCCTTGATTCGCACATGTACTTTCTCAGGACATCAATTTTGTCGTAGATACGATCTGCTGGAAAATGTCTTATGCATGACCCTAGAAATTTCTTTGTAAGTGTTTTTTGCCAAATTTCATTTGTGCGAAAGAAAATGCCTTGCTTGGTGCACACACATATTGTAAGACTTAATATTCTTCCATTTTTTATAGTTTCTAATATTATGATTGAGTATATTACTAAATGTGACTAATACAAATCAATCTCCCAATTAACAGGTGGCACTATTCTAGAGCATAGAAGATTACAGTATCACTCTAGCTAAACTTTATATGTAGTTAGTTTGTGTGAAACAAAGAGGTGTAGAACTGAAATGTGTTGGAAAGAAATACATTTGGAACTAAAGTATGTGTGGAAGTGCGAGCATGAAAGAGTAAGTTCTACTGCCCCATAGAAGGTGATCCCAAAAACAAATATTAGATCTATAATTGTATTGTAAAATGTTGTTCAAATATTTCCACACATCATCATGTCTAAACATCTCTTGCTTCGTACAAAAAATTGGTCGATGCTTGTAAATTCTAACATTTTTCCACAATGTGTAATATTGATTTCATGTATGCCACTTGACATGATGATAAGATTTCAATGCACAATATTTATCTTGCCTTATTATATTTTCCTATCTTTCAATGGTACTAATATAAAGAGTGTCAAAATTGAATGAATTTCCAATGTGCACGAAATGGTTTCAAATTTTGAGGTTTATTGTGATGATCTCCTATATATAGTGGTGTTAATGTATTTTCTATTTGTTAGACTATCACATCTAGTAGAAGTTACATGTGAGATATTAACAGTTGGTAACCATATAGGGAAAAGATGAATTTACAAATAAATAACATTGTTAATGTTGGCAATCGTTCTTGTGTTGTTTCCAATACAACAATTCTTATGTGTTCTATAATTTGATGTCATTGATTGCATATAGGTCACTTGTCATGATTACAATATTTAGAAGGACTAATGTCATTCAATGTTATTGATAGCAAGGATGTTAAAATCGAATGGATCTATGAATTAAGTGGAAAATATCGTTTTAAAACCTCAAGTTTTATTATGATTATATTCTATAAAAGATTGTCTTAGTTTATTTGGTTTTTATTTATTAGGTTTTGACATATAACAGGAGAAATTTCATTGTGCAAAAGAAACTTTATGTCTTTTAGTCTACACAAGAATTTAATCGACACATTTATTCTTTCTTAATATAGTCTCTACTCCAACTCTTTTATTTTGTGAAAATTTCCATGTTCACATGCCTCATGTTGCGTACAACTGCTTGTTTAGCAGTTGTCATTTCTGACATGTTGCCTCATTGTATTATAGATTTCTTATACGCTAGTTTTCATGATCACAACATTGAATGAATATATGAGTTAAGTGGACAACACAATTTTAAAATATCAAGATTTATTGCAATCATCTCATATTAAGTTTGTATCTATCAGGTTGTCTCGTCTAACAAAATTCACATAGGAGAGACTACTGGTAATTATATTAGGCAACGAGAAGTTTACGGGTAAGTGGCATTGGAAACATCAGTAATCCTTCTTGTGTTGTTTTCGGTACATAGAATTCAAGTAAACTTGAAAGGCTCTATATCAAAACACACAAAAAGTGTTGCATCTAGACAATTTGAAGAAAAACATTTAGTTTAACTCTTGCAGAAGCTATGTAGTTGATTAGATAGTTACTATCTTAAAAATTTTGTTTTAGTTTTGCAAATTAAATACACATTATGGGTAAGCGTGGTTGTGTTTGGAAAATGGAAAGAGCTTGATCAACTATAATATTCAAAAAGAAATTAGTTTTCCTTCTGGTAGTTTTTCTAAAAGTTGATATGTAGATGTTTATAAAGAGCCTTACAAGTAAAACCACTATTGTCGTAGTGAATCTTCATTGGTTTGGTGATTTTGTTTCAATCTACAAATTCATTGCAAGTTTTGTTCGCCATAAAAATAATTTTGTAATAAGTGTGAATGACTTCTTAAAAAATGTAGTATCTACTAGATAACATGGTTTATTGCACAAGCTCTGGTTGCAAAACCTTATTTTCTAATGAACAAAATTTTCAATGTACAATGTGCGGGAAAGTTTTCAACTACATGTTAATTTTATTTAAGGGCTTTCTTTTGATTTTTTGCAATTATTTCATCTTTCCCTTTCTCTTTTTTTCCCTTGCAGACCTGCAGATTACTGGAAAACTCAATCTGACGATGTGTTTTTCCCACCACAAAAACCATTTTGCAACGAGTGTAAACAATTTTTTACAAAAACTTAGTGTCCAGTAGATAACACATTTCATTGCACAAATTGTGATTGCAAAACCTTGTTCTCTAACGAACACAATTTGCAGTGTGCAATGAAGCATACAAATGGCACGTGAAATTGCACCCATCCAAGTGATTAGTACAAAGGAGACATTTTAGAGACTTTTTTTATTGTGTGGATTCTCAACTGGAACCTTTATTATTTGAATGGACAATATCATTGTCGATATCAAAAAAAAAAGTTCACATTTTTTATTCTGTGTTGTAGTATGATCTGGTTTATTTTGTATATTTTGAGTCTGGTGTTGAATGATGGGAGGAAATCTAGATAAAATTTTGTATGAGCTCTTGTATGCCTCTGGATCCTATCAAAATGGGCATAAGTATTAATTGACCATGAGCTTTGCATGCCCTTCTTTGAGGTTGCATATTATCTGTAATTTTTTTCCATTAATCAATATGGATGTAAACATTGAATTGTATGATATTGGGAAGAAGTATTAATTGACAATGAGTGTTGCAACCCCTAGTGTAAGCTAGTATATTATATCTAATGTTCTTTCATTGATCAATCTGAATACAAACATTCAACAAAAGTTTTGCATCTCATATGTGTATTATATGTATATTATTGATTTTAAATCTGGTTTGAGTTTTTGGTTATGTAGCTTTGTTGGTTGCTAAAAATATTTGTGTATCTCTTTAAAGTTATTTAATGTTTATGTGCAATTTTAAATAGCTAGTAGGACTTACACTTATAGCACATATCTATCATACAAGTATTATTACTACGTTTAGGTTTAATTTTTATATAAATATGATTACAAATCTTTCTGAGTTGAGTATAATAAATTTAATAAATTCTTTGAATTAAATAATTTGTGAATTTAAAGCAAATTTGCCACTTTTTCTTATATTTGTCTTACATGATGCCACTTCCGCACTATTGCATGCATTTTCATCTCTACATAATTCTGTTGCACACAAACTGCTACAACATAACCATGTACATGTGAAGTTTGCCTTTAGGTCTTGCCGTTTAAAAATGTGGCTTTACATAAATTTAACTGTGCGAGGATAAATTTTATATCAACTAAAATACAAAATTGTTGTCTCCTATCCAAGGAAATTTAATAACACTCCCACGATGTGATATAAAATTTTGTGTTTTGTATCATAAGACTTTCTTATCTCTCCTTTCCTCTTAACTACTCCCTGGTCTCTCTCTATAAACGTGTAAATATTTACATGTAGTGCATGCATCAAACATGAACATGTGTTAAATGACATAAATATACTTCTAGCATGTTCTGTTAGCTAGTGATTTTCGGAAATTTTAAAGGATACATTATGAGTACATCCCGATGAATGCATTTTGTGATGACGTTGTCTAAAGTGTCTGTCTGCAAAAATCTTAGAGTTTAAAGTTGTTAGAACAAAGTCTTGTGCGGAGATAAAGTTTATCTTTTGGTTTTCACCTTTACAAGCATTGCTTTACACAAGTCTCACAGGGTGAAAAAACACAATTTGTCTTCATAATTGCAATAGGTAGCATGCATGTCAAATTTTGAGTTTTGTATCATAAAACTTTCTTGTCTCTTGTCTCTTGTCTCTTGCTCTTGTTTCTTGTTAACCACTACCTGGACTCTTACTATAAACATGTAAATATTTACATGCAGTGTTGATGTGGGATGAACATGTGTCAAATGACAAAAACTTTCTTGTTGAGAGTTCTATTAGTCAGTGGTCATTGGTAAAATTTAACAAAAAATTGCTTGTCCGAGGGGTGACTCCTACACTGACATAGTGAACAGTGTCCCTCTGCAAAATATTTACAGAGTTTAAAACTGGTGGAACAAAGGCATGTGCGGAGGTAAAATATGTATTTTCATTTTCATCTTTGTAGGCATGTCTTTACACAAGTTTGGCAAGGTGAACATACAGTGTTTATAATTACAATAGGTAGTATTCAAGTAGTTAATAGAGTTTTATATGTGCACAAGTATTATGTCCAAATGAGGTGTGTGCCAGAACATTTGTACAATCTTAGCCCCAAAATAGTGACACGTGGTAATTAGAAAACTAAATTTATGTATGTTAATTTGACCAAAAATAGGTGGTTTGTGGCAGCCATGGGGTGCCACGTGATAGCAGTGTGGAGTTTGAGACCATGTCACCACAAGACTCATTCCCAACACGAATTCATGGTGCATCATTTAAATTACTGAACGTTGTGAACTAATAGTAGCCAGTAAAAAATAGTGTCATATAACATAGCGTCACATCCCACCATGGGACTACAAGAACTTAGGCCTTAACAGTAACAGACAAAGACCAAAAACTCTTACCGAAAATTCCATGTCGCATCATGGCACTTTTATGTGTTCCTCATATTTGGCGCAGTGAATAGAAGCACGAAACATGAATTTTATATGTTAGTTGTTGGAAATTTTGACACGAGGGCACAAAACTTATCTAAAAACATGTACTGTGCTAATGTTTATGAAGCAAGACATGTGTGGAGATAGTGCGTGTGAAAGTATGTGTAGAGGTGATAAGGTAAGTTGCATTGTTACACACAGGATGGGACAAAAACCAGGCTTTAACTCCCTACTGTTGAAGAAAGTAACTAGGTTCGGCCTTCATAAATGTATTTGAGTCATTATGTAATGTACATGTCAAAAGAATGAAAAAGATTTTTTATTATTATTACAATGACTTATTAAAGCGTGGGTTTCATTCTTGGGTCATCTTTTATTAGCCAAAGTCCCCATTATGGACTTCTAGGATTTATATTGAGTCATTAGATTCATTTTACATTTTATGAGACCCTTCTTGGGCTTTTGAATCATGTAAAAAGGTTTATTATTGAGTCAAATTAGGTATTTGACACCTCCACACCAAGTTGGCCTCAAGGAGATCAAGTATGCCTTAAACATGGCAATTAAACCTCACCTAAAGCCTATATATACAAGCAGTTCGAATTCATTTGGATACATCTCTCTCACAAGTTCGATATCCAAGAGAAGGAGGCATAAAAGTGTGAAATTCCAAGAAGAGAAGAAGAAGTGTTGGAAGGATCAAGGTTGAAGTTTTTTGTTTCTCTTTATCTCTCTTATGCAAATTTACTAGGAAAATCGTTGGATCGAAGTTTTACTACTGGAAGGATCGAAATTCTAAAACTGTTGGGTTGAATATTCTATTGCTGGAAGGCCAAAATTCTGGATTTGTTGTGTCGAAGTGCTGCTACTTCAAGGTCGAAGTTGTTGGAAGAAGAGGTTGACTTGGTGGTTGGAGGAGGTCTGTGTCTAGGTTGAAGAGTCTCAAGAAAACTATTGAAAGAAGATATTTTGACTGGGCTTTCCCTAGATAAGGGTTTTTCCCTGGTAGAGTGCTTATATATTGTGTCTTGTGTTTTTGTGATCTTCATACACACATAATTTAGTAATTGCTTGATGAAAGCTAATATAACAAAGAAGTAAAATAAGCCAACATAATTCACAAGTAATTATAAAGAAAGAGAAATCTAACCCTAGTTGTACTAGCATTGATTTCTCAACACCTACAAGGTGAGCCAAAAGATAGATTTTACCTTGGTACAAATTGAGACAAAAAGGTAGACTTTGGTTCTCTGCATGTGTTATATATGCAAAAAATTCGGTTTCGTAGATGTTTTTTGTTGCACCACTTTTAAAGTTGGTAAGATTTTCCCAAGCGGCGCTCCTATCACAATGATCTATAAACATTAATATATGCACATATATCTATTAATGAAATTAAAAAATGTTCTCAGGAGATAGAAGTCTATTGTCACGAATTAAAAGATTATGTTCTAAGGATAAATTCCTTTCCAATTTTTACTATCTTCTTGGAAATTTTTAGACCTTAATATGTGCATATATTCACGTTGCTACAATCAATAGATCATGTACTTAGAAGCTAAACCTTCTTTTTGTAACTATAAATTTATATTCATTTGTTGCCAAGTAAAAACAGGATAGTTACATCTACACATTATTTTTTTTACGTGCGTAATAGCTCTAGAGAATGAAAATTGTAGGCAAGAAAAAAAGAATTATATCAAATGAGGAGATGTGTGATTACTCATTCGTGAATATACAGGACCATACAACAGTCAAAAACACAAAAAAAATAATGCAATCAATCATAATTCAAATACGCAGAAAAAATTATACTTATTTGTGTATCTAAAAATAGTTGGTGGCATCATTTTTAGCTGGGCTATCCTGCAACAAACAATATTTAATCAAACTAAAATCAAATACAAATATTCATCAAAGACTCATTAATGTGTTCTTCAATTTCAAGTGTTTGAATGCACTATGTTAATACTTCATTGGTTTGGTTTTCAAAGGGAGAAATGCAAGAGTCGAGAGCCAATTGTCTAGGTGTTTTTTTGACAAAGTCTTTAACAAAACAAACATATAAAGGGAGAATTAACTATGATCTCCATTAGAAGTACATTGTAATAATTTAAGACATGGAATTCCAAGGTATTGTAAATTGGGTTTGCTAATTGCTAATGTTTGGGAGATTACTTCTCTCAGATAGCTCTTAGTTGCTCAATCCATAATCAAGGTCATGTTTCATTTACTCTGGGTAGAACGAACCACAAAACTCAATCTAAAAAAATGAGAGATTAACCGAACTGCATAGTTGAGGTATTTTTTGTGCAAAATTCTGCCTTTTAGTGTGAGGATGGGAGGACATGTGGGTCTCATGCAAAATTGCACGTTAACTAATTTTAGAGCTCAATTGTGTAATCCAATAGCCTTCGAAAAGAATCATTTAAATATTGTGATTTTTGTTTCTTTTATTTAAATATTTTTTAGAGTTTTTCTATGGTGATTATTTCAATTTCAACCTCTGAATACAATTACAAATTACATATTTTCTTTAGGTCCCAATTCATGCATGTTAACACTCAAAATTATTGTTTGTTTTTTTAACATTATATCGCAAATATTCCCTCTTGATTTATGGAACAATGTGTTCTTTGGTCTACACACACATTTCGTTGCCACACATTGTGTCACATATATTCGCTCGTGTGCGTGTTCTTTACACCGCGTACATCTTCAACTGCGCAACCTCATGTTTTTTACAACTACATCTTCCACACTTATCAGTTCTCATGTTTTAGTGCTCACTATTATTGATTGTCTATACATTTGTGATGATCATAACATTTGGAGGCACAACATTTATCTCGGCTCATTAACTTTCCCTATCATTAATTAGTACTAATATCAAATATTTTAAAAGTGAATCAATCCTTGAATTAAATGAGCAAGATGGTTTTAAGACTTTGAGGTTTTTGGCACCGTTTTCCATAAACAACACTCATAATCTACTAATTTATTATATATTGGTCTGTCGCGCTCAATGGAAGTCATGCCAAATAATAACAACTGGTCTAACTAAAATTGACAATGTTGGCAATACATTGTTTTTTCTAAAAACAATGATAGAGAAGCAATTTGTCATTTGGCATAGTGTAACTAGGCGACAATTTTTCCCAAAAAACGTTAGATTTTTTGGCATAAACTTCAAACTTTGCAACCCAAAAACAATCAGATTCTGGTAGATAAATATTTTCTAGGCAAAATTGTGGCCTCAGTAGACAACTCCTTTATCCTTTTACCATTAACTAACTTATGTGTTGACATAGGAATTTTCACGCACAACACTAGTTTCTGTTGCATGTTTTCCCATTCAATGTTATTATTAGTTGCTTATACGCCAAATGTCGTGATCACAAAGATTTCATGTTTATTTCACTTCATAAATTCTTCTGTGTATTTTGATAATCATAAGTAGGATATTAAAACTGGAGAAAGTGGTGAATTAACTAGAGGAGATGGTTTTGCAGTTTCCAGAATTTTTTTCATTGTCCCATACATGGAAACATTAGTATGTTAGTCTGGTAAAATTCACAAGAAACAATAACAGCTGGTGATTACTTGTAAAATTAAGAGTTTACAGTTATGAGACATTGCTACATTGTTATTTTTTTAAATTGTCGTGTTCAACAAATTTCATAGAAGAAATAGTAACAACTAGTGATTATATGTAAAATGAAGAGTTTAGCATTAAGAGGCATTAAGAATGTCGTTGATTGAGAAATTTTGTTTTAGAAAGCAAAGATGGGTGACAGAGGAAGGAAAAAAACTATTTTCACTTATACAATTCACTCACTTGCCCATATCGATCAGATATTCCACTAGTCTACTGCTTACCAGTAATATGTGAACCTATCAACCAAACAAAAGAATAATGAGAGAATTTGGGAGAGTGGATTGACAAATGTTGCATGTGTCCTAAAGGTTTTTTATTTCAAAGAAATTGTTTATTTGTGTGGAAATAATTTTGATACAAAGACAAGAACAATCATGCTAGGAGTCAAAAATACTTAAATTCATCTGACTCCAAAGGCATTCAAAAGGATATTCAAGCTTCTAGAGTTGAAAAAGTGCCTAAAGTTTTCAGAAGCAGCCAGTTTTATGGAGGCACAAGCATGCGAGATGAACATTATTCAATGTTTTATTTTGCCAACTTCTTAGGCTCCTTCTTATGTTTCCTCTCTAGATATTTATTTGTTTGCACAAACTTTTAGAGACTTTTCTTGGCTCTTTCCCCGCATGATCAGGAAAGAGACCACAAAAGCCATAAATTCTTTATGATGCCATATCTGATAACAACCCTTGTGTCCAACCATATATTTCATGATCTACCCCATATAGCTCATTTCAATTCCAATGAAGAACTTGTCTAGTTTTGGTATCCATGTTGTGGAAGCATAAAGCTTCTTTTCATTTTTATGGAATACAAGATTTTTTTTGTAAGAAAAGTTAGTTACAACATAAATGGACAAGATCCCAGACGTATATTAACATGGGATCAATATTTCTTGTGGGGTAAAGGCATCCATGAATACAGAGAGAGTAACATCGTGATTTATATATATGGATTTCAAAATAAGCCATTGTTGTTACCCAAATTTGTTATGGATAAGTACTTTGTTATTGAAGTCTACAAGCAATACCATTGATGGCTAGTTTTATTTGAATGTAAAAAGGAAAAAACAATTTATTTCTTTGCCATTTATTGTTGGAGAAGCGACCATCAAGAACACCAGCCACTTTATAGAGTTTGCAAAGTATTTAAAGCCTTTTAACTTAATTGAAGCTAAATTCATTCAATAATTTGATCGAGAAGTTGTATTTTCCAAACACCTAGTGAATGTAAGATATGACAATTTATTTAGAAGAGTTGTAGAGAAACATGAAGAAAGTACATTGGTCGATCCAACAAGCAAGAGTTTCCAATAAGTATTGAAGATGTTGCTGAATAAATCAACATGACTATGGGAGGAGGATGCAAACAGAGAGTTAAAAATTTTACAGAGCAACCTCCAAGTTCCACACCTGGGACTTTCTTGAGTTCATCTTCCACTCAAAGGAAAATAAATTCCACTTCAAGTACTAGACTATGTTATCAGAGTCTCTCGGGTGGTGGAGATTAGAAAGATCCGCCTCCCATATTCACTATAGAGAGAGCACACGTGGCTCAATCATCCAAAGTCAGAAGCTCCAAAGAAACACCAATTGTAGAAGAAATTATGGACATGGAAGTTGAGAGTAGTAGACCACCTAATTGGGTTACTTCTCATTTCGTTGAAATCAAAAAATAATGAAACAAATATCTAAGGAAGTCATCAATTTCAATGACCATTCTATCACATTGCAAAATGCAAGCTATAATAGAAGTAGTAAAAAGTTAAAAAATAAAAAATAAAAATTGAAAGAGAAAAGGTTCATGATAATAATATCATTGATCAAATGCAAATGGACATTGATTTCTATGAAATTGGAGTCATTGGTCTCATAAATTACATGAATGTACTCGAGAGGCATTGGAACACTCTGTCAGGGAACAGGAAGCAAAAAACCTGAGGCTCGACAAGAGAATAAAAGAGCTAGAAGAAGCTCAAAATCCAAATTCTTTGTTGATGGATCCACTTGCAATACAAGTGCCAAAATCAACAATTTATACCACGTGCACACCCCATAGATTTAAGAATGCGACTAAGTTTCTAAATGTGGTAAAATCATTTATTATCAGTAATATAAATAAAATATTAAAAATTATTGAATATGCGTTCAAAGTAGCTTCCCATTTAAAGAATTGCACAAGGAATTAGATATTTTTGTTGATTGGGTTAAAATTGACCTTGAGCATGAAAAGAATTTTGTAGATAATAACTTATCTACTTTGGTTCATAATATTGATTCACTATGTGAAATACAGAGAAAATAGCAAAATCTCCTGGGGCCTAAATGAATGAAGCAGATCAGAGCCAGATGGCATGCAAAAATCAACATGATGGAGGAGATAGCTTCTGAATGTGATAAGATAAATGTGAGAAGAGGAAGTGCCCTTTTACAAAACACTTAGATTATTAATGATTTCTAGGGTCTACACATAACAAATGACAATGGTTTAATTTTGAAAGGCTAGTTAATGACGAGATTAAATAATTTAAAAGAGTCAATGGGAGCAAACTTTGATGATATAAGTGATTTTGTTGGGGAACAAATTATTAGATCGTTAGTTAATTTTGTTAATCTCAATGAAGATTTGGGTGTTTTGAAAGCACAATTAGAGGAGTAGGCTCAAGAAATTCAGGAGGAGATATTCAACCAGCATGTCAAGATGGACATTACGAATCCTCCAGTGAAAGATTACATTCAAAGTTTCCTAAACCAAATTTTGCAAGAAATCAATAATCCAAACTGAATGCAACCAATTATGTTAATGACTTGACCTGTTCTTTCCAACATTTGATCATTCAACTTTTTTCAGTGTGTTATGAATGGTTTAATATCGCTATTGATTGTAGTTTGTTGTTTTACTTGCAGGTACCTTATTTACATTACGGATCATGTCTCAGTCCCTCTTGGAACAAATGCATTTACCTTTTTGCTTAAGTATTAAGAATTTTATTAGTGCTTTAGGCACCAAACATTATTGTCGATAAGAAAAATATTGCACAATATTTAATATCTAAATCAGGGGCTCTGAAGAGTGTTTTGAACTTTAGTTCTAGTACCTTCGTAGCAATCCTACTCTATTGTTTTGTTGATGGATCACTTAGTTCGATTATAGTCTATTCGATTTTGTATATTTTGACCTTGTTAAGCAATGCCAAGAACAATTTTGAGACAATGTTTTCTATGAAATGTTTTATTGGTCTAAATCATATTTCATTGGTCAAAAATTTTGAGTTTGTTGAGCAATTATGTGAAGAATTTCGTTAACATTTTCTATCAAGTATTGTATCGTATTGAATGTTATTGACTTGACTAGTGATATCAATTGATCAAGAATTATTGAAGCTTTTCCTTCAACTCCTACATTATATCTAATGTTTTGTTGTTGACCAATATGAATATAAACATTCCACAACAATGTTATATATTAGATTTGTGTTCCAAGTGTAGAATTGATTTTAGTGTTTATTATCATGATCGGGATTTAAATATGGATTATGTTCTTGATAATGTGCATATGTCAGTTTCTCTTTATCATTGCACTAGTGGATAGCAAATGGATGTGGATTTTAGTGTGGCAAGATGATGCAGTTGTACAAGGAAACTATTTACAAAAATCACTTAGTTTAATTGTTGTTACTAATCATCGATATCATATTTAGATTTGTGTTCCATGTGTAGAATTGATTTTATTGATCATTATCATGATTGGGATTTAAATATGGATTGATTTCTTGATAATGTGGATTTTTTAGTTGCTCTATATCATTGCATTAGTGGATAGAAAATGGATACGGAGCTTGTTGTGGCAAGAGGATGTAGATGTATAAGGAAATTGTTTACAGAAATTGCTCAGTTTGATGGTTGTTGCTAATCATCAATATCATATTTAGAAAAGTTTTTATTTCTATGTTTATTAATTCATAATTTTATTGAAGTTGTATACTTTTTGTAGTTTGTTCTATATGTTATGGGAAATTAGATAGAAAAGTTCTATAAACAATTTTGGAAAAGTCAATGATTAAAGGTTTTTAATCTTTGTGGATAGCCTGAAAATTCAGGATCTAGTAAGCAATTTCTTTATATTAGTTACTTGGATTTTGCTCATTTGTTGACAAAATTCAGATATATGGAGTTCATGGGTAGTTTCCATCGATTACTATTATTAGAATTCATTGATTGAGGTCACGAGACTACATATGATCAATTACACTTTAAAAGTAAGTGCATTGTGGTAAACACCAAGAGAGACATAGGCAAGTATTATAATGCAAAGAATTTTCCATCCTGGTGCAGATGCTTTATATTGTGTTCATTTGAGTCTCTAACTCCCACAATTTGATAAAACTTTACCAAGTTTAATGTGATTATCTAAAAAATGATTTTCTTACACGATTAAGGTTGTAGCTAAACTTTGTGTGGAGTTCAAGTCTAAATAGAATAAGAATTTTTGTGGAAATGAAAATAGTGTGGAACAAAGACGTGGGGAACTACAATATGTGTGGAACTACATAGATAAAAGGTTTATTATTCTGCACAATTTGACCTCGAAAGTAAAAATTAAAACATGCAAATGGTATTTGCTTTTCAAACATGTAAAAATCCCCAAAAAATAGATTATGTTGCATCTCCTACACTTTTCCCATCGACGCACCTTGCTCTTTTGTTAAGGCATAATCTTAGATACACTCTGGTGGTTACACATGACTTTTAGTTAAATAGCATAGCAATTTGTGTTTCATGTACTCTGTTACATCGCGCATCACAATTCTTGGCACTTTTAAATCCCACACTACTATATCACACCACGGAATCACTTATGTGATGGCACGGCTTTAAACCACATTTTCTCTCAAATGTTGTTGTCTTAGAATAACAGGTCATGATATATGTAACAATGACAGTGGTCATCTCAACATTAGTAAAAAGGAAAAACCTTGATTTTTTACGTCATTTGACAAATTAAATTTCTCGTTCCAACATGCCACTTTCATGCACTATTATAAATACAATTGACATCCCGCACCAGGATAAAGCATTAATTATATTTAAGAAATTTCTTTTAGTTACTTGGATTTTGCTCAATTGTTGACAGAATCCAGATATATAGACTTCCTAGATATTTGTCATCCATTATTATTATTATTATCATTCATTTATTGTGAAATTTAGATTGAGATTATTTATTATGATCCATTATTACTTGTATTTAAAAGCTTGTGCGTCTTTACAACATCATTAGTATATTAGTGCACTAATAATGGAAATTCACAGTGATGATTGCAGTTACTAGAGTTGAATTCCATGGAAATGAAATAATGTGTTCCTTGCTCTGCACATGCATTCTGTCGCAGACCAGGATTTCTATCAAAAAAATTATGTCCGGCTGTGGGACTACATGTAAATACTTACAGTTTAACACTAACAATGAAGTTTCGTTAATGACAAGTGACACGAGAAAGTCTTGGAATAAACAAAAATTTCGATGTCGTGCCACAAGAGCTTTAGTATTCCTCGAGCTCTTGGCCTAAGTCCTCTGCTTCGACAACCTGTCTTAATGAAATTATCTAAATGAATCTTACAAAATTATATTGTAGCTAAATTTTGTGAAGTTGTTATGTACAGAGTAATAACTTGTGCAAAACTAAAATTTGTGTGGAATAAAGATGTGTTTGACTAAAATCTATACGAAGCTGCACACATAAAAAGCTAAGTTCCACTGTTCCACACAAGGCAAGCCCAAAAGTAAATATTGAATCAATTGCATTGGAAAAGTGCCACGAATATCTAAACTTAGGTGTAATTATTTCTGTAGTAATATAATCCCTTTTTGAGTTATGTGCAAAAAGGATCTATCACCAAATAATCGTTATACCATTCATGCACAGTGAAAAATGCTACATGACCAATGGACCCTGCAAATGCAGCGCCACTTCTCAAAACCAATTCATATATGTTGAATCAAAAAATATCCACTTTGTAGTCAAGGATATATATTGAATGTTCAAGGTGTGTTAATACTTCTGCAAATCAATGGTGAGATTTGATTATCAATTTTCTTAAATGCGTAGAGTACACATTTACTTAATTAACTTTCGATGTTCAATCCCAGATTTTAAGTGAAAGGCTTCTTAGTTGTACTTTTACTAATTTTGTAAACATCTAACAATCTTTTTTATTAACAAGAACATGTATAGTCACCAATAAACATACCATTGTGCCATGATTTCATTTCAAAATCTTATGAAACACATGACACCCATTCTTCTCTTTATTATTACATTCAAGTACATTCTATCACATAAATACTCAAACACTTGTCACAAGGCACTTGGATTTTTTCTTGTATTTTTAAATGAAAATATTTGTTTATCTACTTTTTTAACCTATCACGCCTAACCATAGGTAATTAGGCTATAGATGTTCATCCCTTTCACATCACAATCCCTCATTTTGTATAGACGTTTCTAATAAAAATGAGGAGCCATCTTTCTTATTTCCTACCTTACCCTTCCTATCTATCTTCTGTCTATGTTCAAAACACACATTTTATGGTTTTTCTTGAATGCATAAAAGCAATGGTCATTTGCTTTTGAGACATGCAAAAAGCAAAATAAATTGATTTCGTTACATGTCGTAAAGTTTTCTTGTTAACACCCTCACTCTATTGTTAAGGCGTTAAATCTTAATGTAGTTCCATGATGACATATGAGTTCTAGTTAAATAACAACAATTTGTGTCCCATCATCTGTTAGATCATGGCTTCTGCCACCTAAATCGCACACTACAATACTGCACTGATGAATCACTTTTGCGATGACGTGGCTTTAAACTCTTTAATTGTATCATGTGTTCTTGTCATGGAATAACAACTCATCAATTTCCATACGATATGTATAATGGTAGAAATGACCAATTCAACATTAGTTAAAAGGTGAAAACCTTGCTTTCTCGCATCCTTTAACAAATTTAATTTCCTACACCATCGCATGAAAAATTAATTTCCTATCCCACAGTATGAAAAAATAATTTATTGTCCCATCGTGCCACTTTCATAAATTGTTGCAAATACAACTTGTTGCACCACGACTTAGCATTAATCATATGTAGTTCTCTAATCATGTCATTAGAGCTCAAGTCTTTTCATTTCCAAATGCACCTCTGTTACTACATTAAGTCTTTTCAAGGTTCATTATTCTCATGCACATATATTTAGCGTGCCACCTTGCATGTAGTTCACATCATTTCAATTTTTAATAACCTTTATTCAAAAATCATATATATTTGTTGCCTTGTTTCCAAATTTTAACCCTATTCTATGCTTCTTTGTAAACTCAACTCTCTGACTCTTAATTTTCACAAAATTCATAACATGGGTAAGCAGGGTAAGAAGATACATAGATTCACACGAGCAACGGTCGAACACCCTGAGAAAAAAAATCCTAACACCAACCAGTTATCTATTACCATCATTACAAAAATAGATGTTGTCATCTCTTCCTAGTATAACTTGTATAAATTACTTACAGACAAAATTGAATCAAGTTCAAAAGAAATAGAACTAGGTGAGCCCATTGTTGATACCTCTTTGCACGACATGGAGAAGTCAATGCTGCATAAAATTGTTGCGCATCCCAAAATTCTTCCCTACATAGACATGATTCATTGGGTTGTAAATCATGTAGATGTGGATATGTGTTCCATATGCACTGTTAGAGGCACAATTATGGGTTATTTTCATCCTGACAAATTTCATATTATATATAAACTTCTTGAGCCCGAACTCCAATACAATTAATTTGTACATAAATTCATCAAAAAATAATGTATTGAGTATACCAGGAATATGTATGAATTTATTAAACCTTGGAGGATCAAAAAACAATGATTCAAATAAGATCTTTCGCAGATTATGCCAAATCCCCTCCAAGTATAGAACAAGCCTTTGTGCCCAGCATGCTATGCAGAATTTTTGGAAAAAAAGGGCTACCCATTTTCCTTTAGATTGGATTTTTGATCACTCAAAGGGCTTCAAAGGGTTTTTCTTTCAATTGGGCAACCATCCTATCTGATAATATATGCAAGCAGGTTAATAGTTTCAAAGCTAACTCCCATAAATCCAATCTTTTCTTTCACATGTCAGCCTACATTATGGGTGTCATTTGATTTTCAACTTCTTTTCTTGCCATGGGATGGAAATGGGCACCTTTTGAGCCACTCCCTATTCACATCTACCATGCAAAACTTTGGGAAGAAAATTATGGTGACCACTTCTATGCCATCTACCATTTTGTTGTAATTTCCATTTATGAAAATTTGTTCCATTCAAAACCTCTATGAATCTTGGAAGAAGCTAAACTTCACATGGTGATTGGTATTTTGAAGAAAAATTCTCCTATCTAAGAATGTATGGTTGTCAAGGATCCATGCATGTCATGCCCCTTTTTGTTCTTGACAAATCATCTTTAAATAAATACTTACTAGATAGTCAACACAGGCATTTCCTACGACTTACATAAAAAATCTAAGAGAATTAGGCGTGGTTTTCCCATATGTATTGGTATTTATAGCTTAGAAAATGTTGCATGCACTAAGAAAGAATTATTGAATTTTAATGTCATTAACCTAGCTCGAATTCCTTTAAAGCGTCATGACCCTTTAGGGATTGCAAGTAATCATTATGTTGTAGTCTCTATGATAAATTATTTGCACAAAACGTCTTTTGCAATGATATCTTTTGTAGAGTCCAGACCTACAAGCATGCCTGCTAGAAGGCTCAAGAACTTTCTCCCGATCAATGCCATCATTTTCTTGTATTCAAAGAAGAAAGAAAGAAATCCTTGCCTCTAATTTTACAACAAGAAAGTGGTGAAGGTCGTATTGCACATGATTTTTCATCTAAAACTCCTATATTCACCCCTAACAAATATTTAGAAGACATTGAACAAGTGTTCACAGAAATTGTTGATGACCTTCTAAAATAGGACATTATTGAAAAAGCTTTCACTATAATCAAAACGTATAAGTGACTAGATATATTTCTAAAAACTACAACAAGTGTGCCTCAACAACATAGAATTGTAGCTTCTCTTGATACTTCCACTCTTAAGCAACATGCTTAGAAAAAAATTAATATTCGTTTTAAAACTGAGATTGGATTGGTCCCCTCCGAAGTATTGTTCAAAAATTTGATTAGTATTGTTCCCACTAATAGCTCACAGGAATTCCTAAACACTATAGCAATTGTTCCTCAACACCACAAAGTCTTTGAAGCTTCTCCTAAGACTTCCATTCCTAATCAACATGTTTAGCAGCAGTCATATACTCTTTTCCAGACCAAGATTGGCTTAGTGACCTATGAACTTTTGTTGGAAATCCCACTACGATTATTTTTTATAATAGTTTACAGGAAGAAATATTGCTCAGTTCCTTATCATAAATAAAAATATAATATGTTCCTCCATTATATTTCTATTTTAGCTTGTAGAAGAACATTGTGATTAAAAGAAGCAAAAAGAAGAGAAGAACTAAAGAACAAAAGCTCCTGCGCAAGTGGTATGGGATGGTTCACAATTAAATAAAAAACAAGTAATCCAAGAATTAGCTCATTCTATGAGAGTAAACACAAATGCTAATGTGTACCATGTTACTAGATTGATGGATATCTTGGAAAAAAAGGATGCTAATATTGGAGTTGGAACAACACTTGTTACAACAACGAAATCAATTTCAAGTGTAGTTGAAACTACGAGAATATGAAGCTCAACAACAATAGGTTCATAAAATAGAGGAGTTGCAACATAAATTCAAAAATGAGATTGATGGACTACAACATGGGATTCAGGTCACTATCCAACAGAAGGATGCTCAATTGGTTGAATTGGAATTGAAAATTTAGAAAGCAACCAAAAATGTAGTCAATTTGGAAAAGTTTAGACAAAAAGCCATTGACATAAATCAACAATTTCTTCATGTATAGGAGCAATTTTGTAATAAGCTAAGTATACTTGAAGCTCAATAGAACCTTATATATACATTGTTGAATAATATGATTGATAAAGAAACAAAGTATGAGGAGGAAGATAAGCAACTCACTCAGTTCATTTTTTGGCATAATAGTGACAATAGAACCACCACCATCCTACCCCAAATTACTGTACCCGAAAATAAAACAATCTTGAAAGCATGGAAGGCTCACTTGCATAAGTCCAAGGAACTAATCAAAATTGCTAAAGAAATTTGTTCCCCATTGATACAATGTGCAATGCAGATAGTCAATGATACAGCATTAGAACTAGATATTTCAAAGGCCAAGTCACTAGAAGTAGATGCACTGGAAGAGAAGGCAAAAGACAACAAATAGGAGCATCAAAGTAAAATTGAAAAAATTTAGAACATTGACTTGGATTGTGTCTAAAGATATTTGGTCAAACCACACAGTTACTTTCTGATGACCAAATTAGTTACTGAAAGAATAGCAGAAGAGTTGCCAACTATTGACTCCAAGATCAATGTGCAGCTTGATCCTCCTACACAGATTGTAGTCCTCCTACACATCCATTCACAATGGAAATCTTCCAATCAGATTTCCCTAAACAATAGTCCAATAGACTGAACACTTATTTATGTGTAAATCAAAACAAACTTTTACTCTTTTATTTGTATATTTTTGGGTTCGTAAGTTTGTATTCTGATTATTGCAACAAAGTACACTTTGCATTGTTGAAAAGTGCATATTTTCTTAATTTATTTCTAGATTGTTGTCATAGTTTGTGATCAAAATTAGTTGTTATTAACTAATTGTTTTTCTCATGATTAAAGGATCGACACAAGAGCCTTGTGTGAATATTGTGTTTAAGTGAATAATATTTTTGTTTACAATTATTTTATTTCTGAATTCTGTAATTCTCTATTTTGTAATATTATTTAAAGAACAATATGGCTTTAAACATGGAATTCTGATTTTTGCAAGAAACTATTTATTTTTGTAAACTAACCGTGATAGTCTATAATTCAAATTAGTTGCTACTGACTAATTACTTTTGTTCTAATTGAAGCATTAAAACAAAAATTGTGTGTGAATATTGTGTTTGAGTGAATAATATTTTCGTTACTGTTGTTTACTTTAAGTCTGTTATTCTATATTTTGTAATATTATTTAAAGAGAAAAATGGCTTTGAACAAGGAATTCTGATTTTTGCAAGAAAATATTTATTTGTGAACAATTATAATAGTCTGTAATTCAAAATAGTTTCTACTAACTAGTTACTTTTGTTCTAATTAAAGCATTAAAATAAAAACCTCTATGTGAATGTTGTATTTGAGTGATTTTTTTTTCATTTACAATCGTCTTCTTTCAACCACTAAGAGAGTAGATCTGCATCTTTTTTTGGATTAAATGATTAATCTTAACTTAGATCAAATTTACTACTTTTGGCTTCATGTTTGTGTTGCATGATTTTCATGCATATGCTATGTTTATTTTTCATGCTTTTAAGGCATATACTTTACAATAAAATATGTAACTAGTCTATTGTGGACAAATTGTCACATGGTTTTCTTTTTTGGTTGTCAATGGCTAATTACTTTTGTTCTACTTCAAGCATTAAGACAAACTTGTGTGTGAATATTGTATATGAGTGAATTATATTTTCATTTGCAATTTTTAGTTTTATTTCTAGACACTAAATGGGCAGATTTGCACCATTCTTCCAATTAAATGATTAATTTGAACTTAGATCTAGTTTACTACATTTGGCTTCATGTTTTTGTTGCATGATTTTCATGCACATGTTGTCTCTTTTAATATTATTTAAAGAGTAAGATGACTTTGAACAAGGAATTTTGATATTTGGAAGAAATTATTTATTTGTGGAGCATTGTCACGGTCTATAATTAAAATTAGTTGCTGTTGACTAGTTTCTTTTGTTCTAGTTGAAGCATTGTAACAAAAACATGTGTGTGAATGTTGTATATGAGTGAATTGTATTTCAATTTATAATTTCCTTCTTTCAACCACTAAATGGGTAGATCCACATCATTCTTCGGATTAAATTATTAATGCAAACTTGGATCAAGTTTACTACTTTTGGCTTCATGTATGTGTTGCATGATTACTTAAATAAAGAACCAGAACATAAATTTGATAAAACACACCAGATATTTTATTAATCCAGGCCAAAGCCCAAAATTGATTGCACAATACATGACCAGGTTTCCTTATAAAGGAAAATAACATGTACTCAATTGTAACTATCTCATTTACTTAATTGCAGTTGACTCATACTGAACACAATGAGTTTATTATACTCTAGAACATTCAAGACTCTAGTTCTACACACTCTAGAACAATCAAGACATGAGTTCTACATCATCCAGAATGTTCTATTTCTCCATTAACTCCAAGTCTCCCCCTTAATGGAGAAATGAATTATTTATCACACCTAACTTGTCTCTACATAACAAGAACTTGTATTTTCCTAAAGGCTTAGTAAAGATGTCTGCCACATTATCATTTGTATTACAATAGATCAAATTAGTTTCCTTTGACTGTATCTTTTCTTCTACAAAATGATGTTGCATCTCAATGTGCTTTGATTTTGCATGACAGACTAGGTTGTTTGCCAATTTGATAGAGCTTTGATTGCCATTCTTGATAATTGTTGGTCCTTCATGTTTTTCTCCCACGTCTTCAAGAATCCTTCTTAGCCAAATTGCTTCATAGGTTGCATTGCATAGGACCTTATACTTTGCTTTAGAGGAAGGCAAAGAAACTATTGGTTGTTCCTTATTGCTCCATGACACAATACCATATCCAATATTGAATGCATAACCAAAGGTTGATTTCCTGTGATCTGGATCTCTTGACCAATTAGAATTTAAATAACCTATCAACTAAACATTCAAATCATTAGTATATTCAATACCAAAGTTTTTAGTCTCCTTCAAATATCGAAGAACTCTCTTTGCTGCTTTCCAATGACTTTCATGTGGCTTTTCCATGAATTGACTAAGTACGTTGACTGAATATGCAATATCTAGTTTATTTGTAGTTAAGTAATTCAAACTTCCCACCAATTGTCTATATAATGTGCCATCTGCTTCTTTTGTTTTATCATCACTACTGAGTTTATCATTTTGTTCCATTGGTGTAGATATTGCTTTACATCCATTCATATTGAATCTCTCGATTAATTCATGAGTGTATTTGCTTTGTGTGACAAAGGTTCTATCATTATCTCTCTGAAATTCAAGGCCTAAACAATAATGCAACTCCCCAAGATCCTTCATTTCAAATTCCTGTGACAGACTACCTTTTATCTTTTCAATCACCTTGGTAGCACTTCCTGTTATGATAAGATCATCAACATATACAAAAATCAAAACAATATGTCCTCTTTCATCCTTATTTATATAGAGATTTGGATCTCCTTTACTTTGAATAAAACCTTGTTGAGAGAATAATTTATCAATCTTCACATACCAAGACTTGGGTGCATGTTTGAGTCCATATAATGCTTTCTTTAACCTACAAACAAGATGTTCTTCTCCCTGTTTCACAAAACCTTCTAGTTGAACAAGATAGACTTCTTCTTTCAATTCTCCATTTACAAATGTTGATTTTACATCTAATTGATTTAGCTTCCAGTTATGTTTAGTTACCAATGCAATCATCATTCTAATGGTGTTCATTTTAGCTACAGGTGCAAAAGTTTATTCATAATCTATCCCTTCTATTTGTGAATAACTCTTTGCTACAAGTCTAGCTTTATATTTATCAATAGTTCCATCAACATTAAATTTAGTTTTGAACGACTATTTTGATCCTATGGGAACTTTATCTTTAGATAATTATGTCAATTCCCATGTATCATTTTTTATAATAGAATCATATTCTTCCTTCATTGCATTTCTCCATTCTGCGTGTTCATTAACTTCTTTAAAGTTAAAAGGCTCTAGTACATTCATCGCTTTAGTCATGGAGGCATCGTCTTTATACCTTACTGGTGGTTGAATTTGGTGTGAAGACCTTCTTGGTTGTTCATTGCTTTCATCCTTTCTTCTGCTTTGTGGTGATCCTTTTCCTCCTCTAGGTGTCCTCTCACTACTTGAGATGTGCATATCACTAGATTCTTCCTCTTGCTTCTGCTCCTATTTGTCATCAACATTTTCTGTAACATCATCACAATCGTGAGGAATATGCCATGCATCATAAATGTCCTCCTTATGGCATTCATCTGCATGTTCATGAAACAAAACATTTCTGCTTGCAAAAAAATTATGAGTACAAGGATCAAACATCTTATATGCTTTATGATCAGAACAATAATCAATGAAAATGCACTTGATAGCTTTGGCATCAAGTTTTCTCCTATCTTCTTTGAGAACATGAGCAAACGTTTTGCTTCCAAATATTCTTAGATGACTTACTGCTAGTTTATAACCATAAAGAGATTCAAATGGAGTATTATTATTTAGACTTTTTGTGGGACTTCTATTTTTTAAATAGACAACAATACTAACAGCTTCTGCCCAAAAATAATTGGTAAGATTTTTGTCGTTCATCATGCTCCTTGCACATTCTACTAAGGTTATGTTCTTCCTTTCCACTACTCCATTCTGTTATGGAGTATGTGGCATTGTGTACTATTGTATAATTCCATGGGCTTTGCACTATTTGACAAATTCTCCTAATGTATACTCTCCCCCTTGATTAGATCGGAGGATCTTGATGTATTTGTCTGTTTACTTCTCAACCAAGTTTTAATTTTTTTTTAAATATTCAAATACATCACTCTTCTCTCTCATGAAATAAACCCAAGTATATTTTATGCAATAATCAACAAATATTAAGAAATAATATGCTCCTCCTAATGATCTAGTATGCATACGCCCACACACATCTATATGCACAAGTTCAAGAATATCCCTTTTCCTTCTATCTGTATGAGTAGGGAACTCTTCCCTGTGCATCTTCCCGAAAGCACACCCTTCACATGCCAAATATGCATTCTTAAACAATGGAAGTCCCTCTACCATTCTTTATTCCTGTAGTAGCAACAAGTCATGATAATTAAGGTGGCCATACCTTTGATGCCAAAGAACTTATGTTGTCATGGTAGTGGATGCCAATGCATGATTACTTTTGTTGGTCTCATCAAGCATGTATAAGCCTCCCATTCACACTCCTCTTGCTATTATGTTGTAGTTATCATGTATATACTTGACAAGACAAGGTGACAAGAAATTCAACTTTGAGATTCTAATCTGCAATAGTCGACATAGAGATTAGATTCTTCTTGATTCAAGGAACATACATCACATTTTTGTCTTGCATCGTCGTTTGGTAAGGTTACACATACATCACCATAAGATTTGATTTCATGAGATCGATTATCTCCTAAATAGATGTGACTGTCATTATTATTTTCATGATATGTATCAAACCATTATTTTTTTCATGTCATATGAATTGAAGCACTAGAGTCAATAAACCATACATTATCATCACTTGTTTATGTTGATAAGGCAACTTCTGAAATGAATAATTTGACATTATTGAAGTTATCACTAACTGAGGTTTCTTGATCAACAAAGTTGCTTGAATGTCTTTTATGATTATACTCATAAAATTTCTTTTTTTATGGAAATCTTTAGCAAAGTATCTAGGCTTACCACAGTAGAAGCATACATCCTTCCTCTTCATATAGGTATTTTTCCTTGCTGGTGTTGTCCCTTGATGTGGTTTTGGATATGTGTTATAGACATTTTTGGGCACTGCAACCCCAATCATAAATGTCCATAAACTAAGGGCTCCTAAGTCCCTAATAGTGTTGCTTCACTACCTAAAGGAACAAGGTCAGCTGATTACATCATCTCCCAAAAGTTCTCCACAGAAAACTGCTAAGAAATGGTCAAAACTGGACCATACTGAATGCCCAGTGCAGAGGGTGTGATGCATATCACCTTCCCAGTGTAAAGGGTGTGATGCATACTGGATGGCCCCTCTGTAGGTTGCGATGGGGGAGAATGGACAAATGGCAGAGACAGTTTGCGAGGTGGAAGATCATAGAATCTTCCAGAAACTTCCCCTCTGACACTTGCCTCTCTGATTTCGACCAGGGATGAGTAAGAGCTCATCAATCTCCAAGTGGAATCAAGAACTATCAGAGAGAGGAAACTAATCAAAATCCCAGAAGCTAACTCACGCCCCTACAATCATCTATATATGGATCCCTCATCACAGAGATCCAGAGGCTGGAATCTTGTATCTTGTAGAGAAGTGTTGTTGGTTTTCTGGTGTAACATCATAGTGTTGGGTGATCTAAGCTTTACTTGAGGTGAAGAAGGGCTTTCTTGCTGGAGTATGATGCTGGGTCAGAACAATTGGTTGTAATCCTCTTGCTATTCTTGATATTAATAAAGCTATTCAAGTTTTCCTCCACATTCATGTATGTTTGATTGTATATGCATTTGTGAGGTTAATACATATCTGGTCCTGTATTGTTTATGAATATAGATCTTTGTTCTTCGATAGTATTATGCTGCTTTGATTCCACAGGTGCTCTCTGAAGTTGTGTAGACAAAGAAGGAGTGGCAAGGATCTATCGAGAAGGAGAGGAACCGAGCAAGGAATCAAGCGCAAGACAAAGGTTGGTGTTCTCTGTTCCCCTCTTGTCTATTTTTCATAAAGGAAAATGAAAGTAGTTTTAACTTGTTTGTTTCTAAGATAGCTACCAGTCTTAGTGGGAATAGCAGCTCTAAGTGGACACTGTTCCCGATAACAAAATGGCGACTCCATTGGGGAGCGAATAGATTGTTTGTTAGTCTATTTTTGTTTGTTTTGTAAACTTACAGACGGAGCCTGAAGTCAAGCCAACTAGCCTTCGAACTGCATTTGCTATGCAAGTGCAAAGTAGATCAATGCTGCTTCAGTCTATCTCCGGGTTTTGTTTATAAATTGAACAATCGATCTGCAAACACTCTAATTTCCCTAAGTGGTGGCTCTAGTAACCTCCTTAGATCAACCCCTGTGATTTATATTTATTGAACATCACTTACTCGGCCCAAATCCCTAAACTGAACTGCAAATTGTGATCAAAGACTGGATAAAAGTCTCGCACAGGTACCATCGCACCCTCCCTTCAAGGCAGTCTATATGCATCGCATTTCCCGTGTGCAGTAGGTGCGATGCATATTGGATTCCCTGTGTGACAAGTGTGATGGTCAAGGAAGGCTAATTTTACCTTCAGACTTTGGTTTTTATTCACTCTTTTCAGTTCTATTAAGGAGTTTTGTTATCTGTGGTCAGTATATCTCTGTGGAAACCCCCTTCTCTTCCATCATTTCGCCTCCATTGTGCAAAGAACTGTAAGTGTTTTTATGTAGGTGCGCCATTTCCAGTTCTCTTTTACAAAGAAGTAGTGTAATCAGACTGTCGTTCCTTGATCTGAAAGTGTCGTAAGTGTTGTTTTCAGTCATAGAAGAGAATCCCATTGTTCTTGATAGTCGATTGTACTATTACTCTTGTATGTGATTTGAATTATTAGTTTTTCAAGTGTCGAAAACAATTTTCATTTCGAAATCGCAAAGTGTCGTACTTATCTTCACTTCATTTTGAAAAAGAAATTTGTTAGTATTGTCGCTTTGGAAAATAATTCAGATTTGCATTTAGTGTTCTTCTTGTCCTTCATACATTAAGAAGGCTGAAAACAAATACATGCATGTGCATTTGCATTGAGACTGCTTGGTTTGATTTAGGACAGTGCATTTAGTGTGTGCTCTGTGCGCTTTGTTGAAAGACCCTCAGTTCTCTTCCCTTAGTAGCTAGGATTTTCATTGCCAAAAGAAGATTAAACATTTGTTTATCATCTTAGACTGCATTTTAGGAATTGTATACACATCATGCGGTGAACCTGAAAGGAAAATTTTTAAACAAGATCAACTATAAAATAAATTTAATGAATCTAAAAATGCTTTTGGAACCTAACGCACAACATTAGAAGTCTAGGCTAGAGACGTATTCCGGCGTCGTAAAACCTGGTAACTGTTGTTTTCATTGTTGGTTGGGTGATTCCTCCACTTTGAGACGACAAGTGCCAGTACAGAATTGTACTCCCACGTACCGTCGAGTATATATTGGGAGACCACAATAGGCTATATCCTTTATCCTTAGGAAGCTGTGTCTACCGCCTTATCGATCGCAATGCACTGAACACAGCATTCGGGAAGATTGGTTGTCGTACCATAAAAAGTATTCTGCAGTTTTGCGATTGGTTTGGTAATACCTCTGCCTAGATTTCCAGAGAAGTCTCTTTCGTTCCTTTTCAGACTCCTTAAAGGAAAAGGTCCATTTGAGCACCTGTCACTTTAGGCTCATTAAAAATCGAAGGCAACTAGAGTCATATTTTGTTTTCTCTCGACTCTTAAAAATTGAAAAAACAAGTTGTGTCAAAGCATCTAAAATTATTTTAATCGGAATAACATCATAAGTTCCCTCGTTGGTCTTTAGGTTGAGAAAAATGGAGTCTACCAACCAAGGATTTCCCTTGGAGGAAATCCTAGTCCTTTCTCCTCTTGGGGAGATGTTGGTGCACCCCATATGGCCACATTTTCACTTCTAGGGTTGACAATTGGCTTGCCCATATGGCTCTTATCTACCTATGTCATTCAGAATACCATAATTCCTGAACAATCAAGTCAGCAACTAGATGATATAAAACTTACCCCCCAAACATCTACTTCGTCCGTTTCTCCCTCCCCTCCTTCCTCTTCGCTTGATGAAGCTGGTAAAGCTAAATATCAAGTAACTGAGAAGAAGAAGAAGCAGAAAGAGAAAAAGGAAAAGAAGAAGAAAGAGCCAAAAGTGAAAGGGGGCAACCATGCATCGTCTAGCGAAAATCCTCACACCGCACCATCTAAACCTAGATCTCCATGTGTCATTTGAAAAGGAGACCACTATCATCGAGATTTTCCTTGCATCCCTCGGATCTTAAGGGACTGGTATCCCCGTTTGCACAATCTGGTGTCGTCAACCTCTGATGATCATGTTGAAAGTACACTGTCAACCAGTGAAAGTGAAGTATATGGACAGAAAAGGAATCACAAATTCCCTTGTAAATTGTGTGAAGGCGATCATGCCGTCCACATTGTCCCTTCCTAGATGAAGCTAAAAGTGTTTTGGATGACCGTTCTGCTTCACCGCTACGGCTCCCTCCTGGATATAAGAAACTCTTGCCAAGTCCATTACTGGTTGAAAATCCAGCTGGCACGCCATTGTGGTTGGCCGAAGCATCTATCATTGAAAATGAACCCTCTGAATCCATACCAGATGAAAGTCAAAAGGCCGAGGCGATAGTTGACCCGGTCTTGCCTTCAGAAGGTCCATTTTCAAATGATATCATCACAGAAGAGAACGAGAATGACACCGTTCAAAATATTTTCCTAAACACAGACTCCGATGAAATTGGGGGCAATCCACCCATTCCTTTACCACAGGAAGGAAGTTCTTCGGAGTCGTATCCAGCTGTCTATTTGGTCCCACCTCCAAGCAACCTAGTCATTTCCTTCGATTGGAATCTACTAGGCAGACCCTATTTACTGGCTAGTGTACCATTCTGAATTGTTGTACAAGCTTACAGAATGGTCATGGCTGGTACCATCATAGATGAACGGGCTTCTGTGAGTATCCTTTCCTCAACTACTTGGAAAGCGCTTGGTTCACCATTGCTTTAGCCTGAAATGAGAAATTGACAGGCTTTGACAAAGGAACCAGTCGACCGTTAGGGATCCTTCCTAATGTGCTCATTACTTTGAGAAGGAAAACCATTCGCATGAATTTGATGGTAGTCCAAGGACCCCTAGATTATAATCTACTCCTTGGGCGTGACTATATTTATTGCATGGGAGTCGTCGTCTCCTCACTCTTTAGAGTAATGTGTTTTCTGCATGAAGGCAGAGTGGTCAAGCTTGTAGACCAGTTGTCATTCCCCGGTTCACACATAGCAAATAGTAAAATTCCATCCCTAAATGGTCTTTTCACGCAAGGAATGTCTCATCGATCTCCAGTCCGTCCACCTGATGAGCGCGAGTGATTCGGGAGGATATGGCTGAAACCCAGGGGGAATGCACCCTGGCCTGCTTCGGCAAGGAAGCTCTAGGTATAAAGTAGGTTTTCATGGAGGAAGATGACTGGTCCAACACCCGTCCTTACAGGAAAAGGGAGTTAGACTAGAATAAGATTCCCTCATCAAGGTTAGGAGGTTGGGATTTAGAACCACCCTGGTCCAGATGGACTAAGCCAGGAAGTGTTTCTATCTGTGATGTGGATGGAAACTATCTTGCGAAAGCAGGAACTTCTATATGGTAACCTGGAAATTTTTCATTATACCCAGGGGCATGCAAACCCTTTTGCATGCAAGCAAAGAGCGATATTGGTCGTTTCCTAACTTGCATAAAGAAAGGATCCGGGACAAATCTTTAAAAGGTGCAAGCTCCATAAAAAATGGCATCTGAGATGAGATATCCTTATTATATGACTGGCACGAGCAGTTTTAATGCGGAATTCAAGCTCGTTAAAAAATAAACATAAGCAATGAGCAAATGTTTCCCCCAGAGTTTAAGCTCATTAAAA